>JAVRFV010000336.1:35000-71824 GCA_032716605.1 Paralithodes platypus
CGCCCATTCTCCCAACCAGCACCGCCTTCGCTCATATACTTCTTAACTCCATCCTTCCACCTCTCACTTGGTCTACCTCTCCTTCTAAGAGATGTAAACATTTAAAATGTTGGCAGATAAGTAGGAAAACTGAAAAAATAACAGAATATATATATATATATATATATATATATATATATATATATATATATATATATATATATTAAGATATTTAAGCCATATATAATGCAAGAACGACTGATAAGGCTGCAGAGGAATAAACTATGCATGTAGCAGATATGGAAATGCGGTGATAAGGGCGATGGAAATTGTAGGTATGTGTGTTGCCAGACACACTCACGTGTAAGATAGAATATATAGCCCAGGGGTAGGGGAATATAAAGTAGCTGTAGGGACGGAGTGGAGGGGATGGAGAGGATTACTTCAAGGTGAAAGGGAATACTAGGGATAAGGTATTTGAAGGCGGAAACGGAATACCTGGGATGGCTTATTTGAAGGTGAAAGGGAATATTAAATTGTGGGGTATTTGAAGTTGAAAGGGAATACTAGGGATAAGGTATTTGAAGGTGAGAGGTAATTTTAAGGGAGCCCACCTCGCATTTGTTTCTCTTTCTCTCCCTCTCTCTTTGGCTTGTATCCATTCGGCCCCATTCAGCCTACTGTTTTAAGACGTTTACCCCCATCCAGGTGTCAATATTTTCCGCGAGCTAGCATATAATTATATATTATTGTTTTGACAGCAAGCTAAATTTGTAAATTTTTCGTTAGAAAAATTTCTCCTGCGAAGCCGGATTTCTCCATACAATGCTGGCTCGCTATCTCTCGTCAGGAAGAAATCGACACCTGGATGGGGATAAACGTCTTAAGCCAGTTGGCTGAATGGGGCCGAATAGATACAAGCCTGGGAAAGAGAGAAAAGGAGAGAAAGTGAATAGATACAAGCCAGGGAAAGAGAGAACAGGAGAGAGAGATAAACAAAAGCCGGTGACCCCCTTTAACAGATGAAATATTAGTTGAATTTATGTCAGGCATCTAAACAGCCTAGAAAAGGGCTAGCGAGGCATAATGAGAATCCCCAAGCCATTACAAGCCATACTTGCCATTATAATTATGTTTTGTGTGTGTGTGTGTGTGTGTGTGTGTGTGTGTGTGTGTGTGTGTGTGTGTGTACATTGTATAAAATTTATGCTTGTTTGCCGTCTACACGTTAGAGAGCGTACAGTGTGTGTGTGTGTGTGTGTATAGTATGTGTGTGTGTATATATATGTGTGTTTATCAAGACAAACACCCTGTCGACGTGCACTCTGAGTTTAATTAAACGTGGGATGCCTCTTCGCCCTAATGTACTCACTTCCACTTGTTTTCTGGGCTCCCTTCTCCCTCATGTTTAGCCCTATTAGTTATGGGATTTCAAAACATTCGCCCCATTAGTTTGATGATTTTGAGACTATTTGCCCCATTTTTTTGTTAATATTAAGACGTTTCGTGCCATTTAGGTGTCGACATTTTCCTGGCGAGCGAAAGCGAGCCTGTAATTTTTTAAGGAATCGGCCTCCGGCCGGGACATTTTTCTACCGAAAAATGTACACATTTATCTTGAAAGGGGGTCTAAGGGGTATATATTTTAATCTTTATCGAGGAAACTCAAAATTGAATATATATATACACACACACACACACACACACACACACACACATAGACCCAAAACACAAACACTACCCCTTTTATATATACACACACACACATAGACCCAAAACAGAAACACTACCCCTTTTATATACACACACACACATAGACCCAAAACACAAACATACCCCTTTTATATATACACACACACACACACATAGACCCAAAACACAAACACTACCCCTTTTATATATACACACACACACACATAGACCCAAAACACAAACACTACCCCTTTTATATATACACACACACACACACACACACATAGACCCAAAACACAAACACTACCCCTTTTATATATACACACACACACACATAGACCCAAAACACAAACACTACCCCTTTTATATATACACACACACACACACACACACATAGACCCAAAACACAAACACTACCCCTTTTATATATACACACACACACACACACATAGACCCAAAACACAAACACTACCCCTTTTATATATACACACACACACACATAGACCCAAAACACAAACACTACCCCTTTTATATATACACACACACACACATAGACCCAAAACACAAACACTACCCCTTATATATACACACACACACACACACACATAGACCCAAAACACAAACACTACCCCTTTTGTATATACACACACACACACACATAGACCCAAAACACAAACACTACCCCTTTTATATATATACACACACACACACACATAGACCCAAAACACAAACACTACCCCTTTTATATATACACACACACACACACATAGACCCAAAACACAAACACTACCCCTTTTATACCCCTTTTATATATACACACACACACACACATAGACCCAAAACACAAACACTACCCCTTTTATATATACACACACACACACATAGACCCAAAACACAAACACTACCCCTTTTATATACACACACACACATAGACCCAAAACACAAACACTACCCCTTTTATATATACACACACACACACACATAGACCCAAAACACAAACACTACCCCTTTTCATTAAACGGTGGGCTGACTCTCCCCCTGTTAATGTACTGCTCCCTTCCACTCGGGCCGCCTATAGTTTGCCCTGTAATACATATGGGGGTGTTGTATTTACTGTTAAGGGGAGGTTTATAGTGTGTTTCCTAGACTTC
The DNA here is from genome assembly GCA_032716605.1 of Paralithodes platypus. NCBI lineage: Eukaryota > Metazoa > Arthropoda > Malacostraca > Decapoda > Lithodidae > Paralithodes > Paralithodes platypus. The sequence continues at coordinate 37,823 of JAVRFV010000336.1, forward strand.
CATCAAGCTTGACATTACACCCCCTTGATCACTTTTCAAGATACATTTATACATTTTTCGGTAGAAAAATTTCCCGGCCGAAGGCCGGTTCCTCTTAAATTACAGGCTCGCTATCGCTCGCCAGGAAAAAATCGATACCTAAAAGGGAGGAAAGGTCTTAAAAGTGACATAAATGGGGTCAAACTTCTTAAAATCGCCAAACTAATGGGGCAAACATCTTAAAATCTCAAAAGCAATGGGGCTAGACATGAGAGAGAAAGGGGTCCAGAAAAAAGTCCCTCAAGTGGATATCTGCCCTTAACCCTTTGAGTACCAGTGACGTGTGTTATATTGTATTTCAGCTATATTTAGACGCTATTATGCAGCTTAGGAAGGATCTGTGGTAGTTAAAAGGGTGGGTTGAGATAGTTTGAAGCCTTATTTTAGCTAGAGGTCCGTCCTAATCTGCCCAAAGTTTTCCCGGGAACATACATGGGGGTGTGTTGTATTGCTATTAACCCTTTGAGTACCAGCGACGTGTGTTTTATTGTATGCTAGCTTTATTTAGACGATATTATGCAGCTTAGGAAGGATCTCCTAGTTAAACTGAACAAAATCCTCTCAATATGGCTAGATTACAATGGAAAAATACGTCGCCGGTACAGAAGGGGTTAAGGGGAGATCTCCACTTGAGGGATTTTTTTTCTTTACCCCCTTCTCCCTCATGTTTAGCCCCATTGCTTTTGAGATTTTAAGACGTTCGCTCTATTAGTTTCGAGATTTTAAGAACTTTCGTCCCATTTCTGTCAATTTTTAGACATTTCGTGCCATTTAGGTGTCGATTTTTTCCTGGCGAGCGATAGCGAGCCTGTAGTGTAAGAGGACCCGGCCTTCGGTCGGGACATTTTTCTACCGAAAAATGTACAAATTTATCTTGAAGAGGGTCAAGGGAGTGTAATTTTTAAGCTTGATAGAGATCTAGGGTACAAACTAAATACCTCTCCTTAAGGTAGCCCAGACGGTATTGTGCAGCATAGTTTACTGGTTCGGCTCAATGGTTTAAGGAAGGGGTTTAGTTTGCTCTCTAAACCTCTATCAAACTTTAAAAAACACCCACAAGACCCACCTTCGATATAAATTGTCCCGCCCAAAGGTCGATTCCTCTTCAAATACAGGCTCGCTATCGCTTGCCAGGAGAAAAATTGACACCTAAATGGCACGAAAGGTCTGAATATTGGCAAAGGAATCGGGCAACAGGTCTGAAAATCGCCAAACTAAAATGGGGCGAATGTCTTGAAATCTCATAACTAATAGGGCTAAACATGAGGGAGGAGGAGGAGGAGGACTCGAGAAACCAACTGCCTCCCCTTAAAAACGACGTCAGCCTACTGAAAGGGTTGGGCGTAGCGTGGGGGCAATAAATATATATATACACAGTCCACTATTGAATTTCTTTGATCTTCTTTTATCTCTCTCTCCTTTTCGCTCTTTCCTTGGCTTGTATCCATTCGGCCCCATTCAGCCAACTGTTTTAAGACGTTTATCCCCATCCAGGTGTTGATTTCTTCCTGGCGAGCGATAGCGAGCCAGCATTGTATGAAGAAATCCGGCTTCGCCGGAGACATTTTTCTATCGAAAAGTGTACAAATTTAGCTTGCTGTCAAAACAAAAAAATATATATATGGTGGCTCGCTACCGCTCGCCAGGAAAATATTGACACCTGGATGGGGGTAAACGTCTTAAAACAGTAGGCTGAATGGAGCCGAATGGATACAAGCCAAAGAGAGAGGGAGAGAAAGAGAAAAAAAGCGAGGTGGGCTCCCTTAACGGTTCGTTTGGCTGGCCTCCCTTCATCCTCATGTTTAGCCCCGTTAGTTTCGGATTTTATGACGTTCGACTCACTAGTTTGACGATTTTAAGACTTTACGCCCCAATTCTTTGTCATATTTGTCGATTTTTTTTCCGAGCGATAGCGAGTCTAATTTTAAGAATAGCCGGCCTTCGGGCGAGAAATTTTTCTACCGAAAAATGTACAAATTTATCTTGAAGTTTGGTCTAGGGGTGTTTTTTACAGCTTGATGGAGGTCTAGGGAGGAAACAAAAAATAAAAATTATATATATATACCGGTATATATATATATATACATATATATATATATATATATATATATATATATATATATATGTGTATATAAATGATGAAATAAACACGCCCATCCCCCTTAATATGTTCTGCACTTCCAGGTCAACAAAAATATCCCTTGATTTTTTTGCCCCAGTCCTGCCTCGACTTGCTAAATTAAACCCTCTGCTGTTTTTGTTTTCATATCTTGCCTCCCTCACATACATATTTGTATTTTTCTCCATTTTGTGTTTCTCTACCGTATTTTATCCTCTTGTGTTTCTCTACCGTATGTTATCCTTTTGTGTTTCTCCGCCGTATTTTATCCTCTTGTGTTTCTCTGCCGTATTTTATCCTCTTGTGTTTCTCTACCGTATTTTATCCTCTTGTGTTTCTCTACCGTATTTTATCCTCTTGTGTTTCTCTACCGTATTTTATCCTCTTGTGTTTCTCTGCCGTATTTTATCCTCTTGTGTTGCTCTACCGTATTTTATCCTCCAATGCTCTACCGTATTTTATCCTCTTGTTTCTCTACCGTATTTTATCCTCTTGTGTTTCTCTACCGTATGTTATCCTCTTGTGTTTCTCTGCCGTATTTTATCCTCTTGTGTTTCTCTACCGTATTTTATCCTCGTGTGTTTCTCCACCGTATTTAATCCTCTCTTGTGTTTCTCTACCGTATTTTCTCCTCCCATGCTCTGCCTTGCGGTGTCTCCTCTTGTCCTGCCTTATCTCGCCCGGCTTTTCCTCACCATAACCTTATCTTAAGGGAGCCCACCTTGCTTTTGTTCTCTTTCTCTCTCTCTCTTCTCTTTGGCTTGTATCCATTCTGCACCATTCAGCCTACTGTTTTAAGACGTTTACCCCCATCCAGGTGTCAATATTTTTCTGGCGAGCGGTTGGGAGCCAGCATATATATTTTTGTATTGACAGCAAGCTAAATTTGTAAATTTTTCGATAGACAAATTTCTCCGGCGAAGCCGGATTTCTCCATACAATGCTGGCTCGCTATCGACTCGCCAGGAAGAAATCGACACCTGGATGGGGATAAACGTCTTAAAACAGTTGGCTGAATGGGGCGAAATGGATATAAGCCAGGGAAAGAGAGAAAAGGAGAGAAAGTTAAAAAAAACACGGTGACCCCCCTTAAGCACGTCTGACAAAAGCCGAGCGTCTGGCGGTATGAGAGGCTGCTGCGCTATAGTCTATGCGCAGTAAGTAGGCGAAAAGTCATGAACTCTATCCTCTGTAACTCAAAAAGGGCTGGAGCAAATGGGCTGTAAATTTCCACATCTGTGCCTTGACTGACTCTTCCCAAATGGTAGAAATATTAGCTCGATTACTCTAGTCGTTCTTGAGTTACAGAGGTTAGAGGTCAGGATTTCTCGCCTACCTACAGCAAATAGACTAGCCTATAGGCCTACTGTGGTATTGCCAATTTAGCTACTTTCCCGCTAGATCTAGAGCATTGACTTCGATCTAGAGCATTGACTTCGATCTAGAGCATTTACTTCGATCTAGAGGCACATTTGACATCTAACTTCATGAATTCTAGCGATATTCTGTAGGTTTGAGCTATTTTGGAGAGATATTTTAGAGACTGTGCCGTTTTTCTTGCAATATTCTGTAGATTTGAGCCAGTTTAGAGAGATATTGTAGAGATTGTGCCGGGTTTTTTGTTTTAGCTATTTTCAGCATATATATACTATATTCAGAGGGGTGGTGTGGTGGAGTGGTCATGCCACTGGACTGGTAATCCAATGGTCCCGGGTTCGAATCCCGATGTATCAATGGGAAGATGTTATTGGGATGGAATTTGCGCTGTACCTAGTATCAGTGCATTACCACAAAGCCCACCGAAACGCCAACAAAAATACCCTCATTTGTTCCCTTATTGAATAGCACTGTATGAATATTCCCATATTCAAAATATGCTACAGGGGGGCAATGCCTAGTATAGTGAGTTCATTGCTCAATAGGTGGCATTCAGAGAATGAGGGTCCGAGTCTAAGTGGAGAGACAGTGAAGCACTGGAGCGAAGCAGCTTCAGAGATGTGGCTGCTTCGAGCCGTGGGTGGGCAACCGTGCATCTTGCGAAGGCAAGATATCGGGGACTGGTTGTATCCCAAAGTGCTTCAAATGTCTCACTCCCTAGACTGGAACGAGACCTCACGGGCTTCGCCTTTCAATGTACAGTACGGTTGAATGTACAGGCTCTCAGCCTATGCCCGAGAGGGAGTAGTTGGAATATAGATAAAAGAAAAAAATCTAGCGGCCTTCATTTGGTAACCCTGCTACCACCACCACCTCCACGGCAGGTGAATTACCCTAAAAGAGTTTCCATTTTAATTGAGCGGGTAACTTGCTGTAACATAATCTCATTCTGTATGCATGGGTTGCCTCCTGGAATTAATTGCTGGTAGGAAGGTGGGTTTTTTTTGTGTTTTTTTGTTTTTTTCGTAGGTTTTGTTTTCGGTTTTTTTTCTCTCTCTCTCTCTCTCTCTCTCTCTCTCTCTCTCTCTCTCTCTCTCTCTCTCTCTCTCCACCCCGCACAATTAGGTTTGGGGCTTTGATCAACTTTGGAAAATTACTTAGAGGGTGTCGGACAAGCGGGGTTTCCTGCCGGGATTATCTTCTGAAGCTCTGTGGTACCATTGGGGCTTAATTAAGTTATACTTATTTTATCTGCCAACGGCAGTTTGTTAGTTATTGTTTCAGGCACGATTTCTCATAAATATTGTGTGTTGATTTGGATGAAACTTGTTCAGTACTTGTAAAGCTATGCACACATACACTAGTGAAGGTACCATTAACCCTCTCCGGCATATGACGCGATCTTGAGCCTATTAGGGATACTTTAAAGCCTTTGTTACCATCAGGGGTATTTAGAAACCTTTAGTTTAGTTACTTCAACCTCTGCAGTTGTCTTTGAGTTAGCTGTGGGCAGAAAACTAATTTTGGAGAGGTAATTATAAGAGTGAGAGAACTCTATTTCTTATTGCTAATCTGGCAACCTCTGCGTCATAAATGCGTGAAAGGGTTAACCTGAACCCAATAGTGGTGGGGGTGTTGATGGGAGTGGGGGGGGGGGGGGATTGACTCCCTCAATTATAACACTAAGGTATCCTCAACATGTATGGATAAAATAATCACATAATTTGGTGATTATTCACTGGTTACGTCTATCTATAACTTAACTTCGGTAAAGATTGAATGAACCAAGTGGGGAACCATAGCAGGATCTAAGGTATAATCTTGAACGGACTCAAGTGATTTTAATATACTAAGCATCTTCATTTGACACGCACATTTTTTTTTTTTTTTTTTTTTTTTTTTTGGACACGAATATGTAGACAATATATATATATATATAGATAGATAGATAGATAGATAGATAGATTGATTGATTGATAGACATAGGCAATGCTGTCTGTAACAAGTGTCCCCCCGAACGTTGAAAGTGACAGGAAGCCAAATTCAAGGTACGTTAGAGTCAAAATGTATGGACACACGGGGATTGAAGCCGTTTGAGGCATAGGATGAGGGAGAGAGTTCCAAAGTTTTCTTGTTCAGTAGAAGAAAGACTGGGAAAGTGTTTTCAATCGTGGGTTAGAGAGCTGGACAGAATAACTGTGGGAATGTGTTGAAAGCCGGATGCCACCCACACTCTGTAATGGAGGAGGTATATACTAGCAAAGTTGTTGTTGTTGTTCCCCAAGCTGCCTGGCCGAACAGCCCCAAGGCCCCGAGTAAGGTCAAGGCCATAAACGAGCGCCCCCACAGAAGTTCTAAAGTTCTAAAGAACAATGGTTATTGTAATAGCGGTAGAAGAGTGAGATAGATGCAACATTGCGGCGTGTAGAGAGAGATTGTAGGGAATTAGTAAGAGAAAGTGAGTTGATGAGAGGAAATGCTTTTGATCGTACCCTTCTGAGAAGTAAAGTATGGGTGGAACCACCCCACCCATGCGAACAGTTCTCAATACATGGGTGCACTGTGCCCCTGGACAGCTGTGCGGGGGTAAAGAACCCACGGAGACGTTGAGCACACCTAATTTCTGGGAAGCTGTTGTTTTTAGCGAGAGTGGTGATATGGTCTTTCCAGGGAAGATCAGAAGAAAAAGAGACCAAGACTATTGAGAGAAGACGAAGGGTTGATTTGTGTTTTGTTAAGGGGAGATCTCCACTTGAGGGATTTTTTTCTTGACCCCTTTCTCCCTCGTGTTTAGCCCCATTGCTTTTGATATTATAAAACGTTTGCCCCATTAGTTTAGCGATTTTAAAAACTTTCACCCCATATTAAGACCTTTCGTGCAATTCAGGTGTCGATTTTATCCTGGCGAGCGATAGCGAGCCTGTAATTTAAGAAGAATCGGCCTTCGGCCGGGACATTTTTCTACCGAAAAATGTACAAATTTATCTTGAAAGGGACTCAAGGGGGTGTAATTTTTAGCTTGATGGAGGTCTAGGGAACAAACTAAATGCCTCCCCTTAAAGAGTAAGGGATAGGCCTATAGTCTATTTTGTCTTCCAGTTGAGGGTAAATTGAATCCTTTAGCAGCTGGTTTCTCGATATTTAATGAAGCAATATGAAACTACTAAGTCTCTGCATCATCTTATGGCCAGGTTTTCATACTCAGCAACATATGTCTCTACAAAATCTTCGTAATAGACCAGTAATTAAGAAAAAGACATGGCAATTTACCCTCAGCTAGAAACAAATAGACTATAGTCATGTGGAAGATTGTGACGGTTAGATAGATGGAGAAAATTGGTTTTGGAAGCATTGAAAGTAACAAGATATTCTCTGCCCCAATCGGAAATAGTTGATGGTTCGCAGGGGAGCGTGCTGCACCAAATAACCACCCAAAATGAGGGGAATCTAAACAAATATATGAATAAATTCATTAATAGACCAAACAAACAGCAAACATACTCGGGGGGAGCAACTCTCGCCGAGGCCGCTGAGGTGGCCGAAACTACTCCAGGTAAACTCCAGGTAAACTCCAGGCAAACTGTCCCCTTAAAAGCCAGCCTTCAGCCGGGATATTTCTGTACCGTAAGAGCCACAACATTAGCATTGATGGGGTTCTGAGAGGCGTTGTGTGTGTGTGAGTGTGTGTGTGTGTGAGTGTGTGTGTGTGTGAGTGTCTGTGTGGTGTGTGTGTGTGTGTCTGTGTGAGTGTGTGTGTGTGTGTGTGTGTGTGTGAGTGTGGTGTGTGAGTGTGGTGTGTGTGTGAGTGTAAGTGGGTGAGTGTGTGTGTGTCTGTGAGTGTTAGCTTGAAAGGGAATTTAAAGGGAATTTGTTATCAATCCCCTTCCGTTTCAAATGATGGACATATACAGTATATTTAGTGGGCACCCCTAAAGTTTACCGATTTTAAGACCTTTTGTCCCATTAGTTTGACGATTACAAGACGTTCCACCCCGTTCAGGTGTGTATTTTTGCGCGACCCTACAGTGTAGGAAAATTCAGCCTACGGTTGATAGTTTTGTTTACCAAAAAATGTACAAATTTAGCTCGAAAATGAGTTTAAGGGGTGATTTTTAGCGAATTCCCTTTGATTCGATATGGTATAGTGGTATAATAGTCCATCAGGCGCCTGGCCTGGGGAAACGGTTTATATGAAGGGTGCGCCTGGAGGTGTGGTGGGCGGGCTTGTGGTTTCGGCTCTGCTGCATGTCTGCCTGCTGAGATCGGAACCTTTCCGGGTGATCGGGGGCCGGGGGAGTGCTGGAGGGACCTTGGTGACCCTGGTCTCTGGGTCTTCTCCTGGATGACCTAGATGTGTGTGAATTTGTATTTTGTTTCTGTGTTCATTGTTTTCTGTTGTGTTGCCCCTATTCGGGCTCTGTCTTGAGTCCCCCACCCCTAAAAATAAATAAATAAATAAATAAATAAAATAAAAATAAGGAAAATGGGGGATTGGGCCTGAGTATATAGATAGATAGATAGATAGATAGATAGATAGATAGATAGATAGATAGGTAGATAGATAGATAGATAGATAGGTAAATAGATAGATAGATAGATAGGTAGGTAGATAGATAGATAGATAGATAGCTAGCTAGATAGATAGATAGATAGAGATAGGTAGATAGATAGATAGATAGATAGATAGATAGATAGATAGATAGTCAGTCAGTCATAATTTTATTTCATAAAAAGACATATATATACACTTTTTACAGAGTTATTTACGTAATAAACATTAAGCTAAAAGTCCTTAGCGCATAGTTGGTTCTGTGTTCTGTACATAAACAATTCTTGATCTGATAGCATTGATATCATTTAGCAATAAGTTATTAAATCCATACTTATGTAGGATTATTTTTTCAACATCCTTTACAAGAAAAGATCTATGTAACATGTAATACATGTTCTTCTCTATAAAACTACATGGCTTTATGAGATTTCTATATACAAATCTTATTTTCATCCAGTTAACCAAATGCCTAAACACCATCACTCCACATTCTCTACAAGCACTGTGGTTGCTCTCCCAGTACTTCATATTCAATATTTTCTTTATTGCCTTGTGGTATCCAATGGAAAACTGCTTAAACGGTATATAAAATTTTCTATTATTAAACCAAAGTTCAGCGCCATAAAAATTCAAACAGTAGCTTTGAAATAAATTTAAAAATACTTCAGTACTCGTGTTGCTAAACTTTCTTAAAAGACAATTAAACTCATTGTAAAACTTATTTCTGCATCTTATCATATCCAAGTCATTATTAAGATTACAATCAATTATAAAACCCAAATATTTGTATTCAGAAACAATATTTAATTTGTTATTGTCTAAATATATGAAAGGATTCATTTCCTGTCCATACTTATATTTAAAGATCATACATACTGATTTTGCAGAGTTAATAGATAAGTCTAGTTGTTTAATTTCATGATCCATAATATCTATCAATGTTTGCAGACCTCTAACCGAAGGAGCCAATATTACAAGATCGTCTGCATAGGCGATCACATTGCTGACTTGTAAACCTAGTCTACAGCCTACATTACTTGCAGATAATTTACTTAATAAGTCATCAATATAAATTGAAAACAACAAGGGAGATAAAACCCCACCCTGTCTCACTCCATTTTTCATAGTCCATTCAGTTGAAATTGAATCTTTAAATTTGACAACAACATGTTGGTTTCTGTAAAAGTAAAATAAAATATTAACCAAGAAATTTGGTAATCCTAGTTTTAAAAGCTTATTTGCAAGTTTGAAATGATTCACCTTATCAAAAGCTTTTGTCAGGTCAATAAAACATGAAAACACATTAGATCCCTCCGTGGTGTACCTTAAAATAGTTTCCTTGAGAATTAAACATGCAGTAGAAGTAGAATACCTCTCTCTAAATCCATGCTGCCTATCATTTAAACTAACATATCTTAAAATGTTGTACTTCAAGCAGTATTCAAATACCTTCAATAATATTGGCGATAACGTAATTGATCTATAATTATCAAGTGATGTATTATCTTTATACTTATCTTTCAATAAGGGTACCATAATTCCAAAGTTCATTCTTACAGGCATACAACCATGTACAACACAAGAAGAAATCAACTTTGCAATTACTACTATCAATTCGTTTGTACAATACTTTAAATGAAAAGAATGTATATTATCTGGGCCAATACCACAATTGAGGTCAGATATTGCTGTAGATACATCATGACTATTTACCTTACCAAATAGGTAGGTAAATAGATAGATAGATAAATAGATAGATAGATAGATAGATAGATAGATAGATAGATAGATAGATAGATAGGTAGGTAGGTAGATAGATAGATAGATAGATAGATAATGGTTGTGTTGCCCTACCATGACCCCCTGAGCCTTACCATTACACTCACCCCTCTTTCCCTCATGATTGGCTCATCTTGTTTTTAAGGACGGTGCTCATTTGGTCGTTACTCTGCGCCCCTCTCCAAGCTCCCCCCCCCCCCCCCTCTCTCTCCTCTCTCCACCCCGCAGCCCCTACCACCCTCTCTCCCCTCCCCCTCCACCCGCCACCCTCCCCTCCCTTCGCCACCTCCCCTCCCACCCCCCTCCCCCCCCCCTCGCACCCCCCCTCCCCCTCCCCTCCCACCCCCCTCCCCTCCCCCCTCCCCCTGCCACACTCCCCCCTCCCCTTACCATCCCCCCCCTCCCTCTCCATCCTCGCGCCCCCCCCCCCCCCCTCCTCCTCGCCCCCTCGTTAGTACTCAATTCCAATTTTTGTTCTCGCTTATCCCACCCTTCCATTCTTTTGGGTCACAGTCTATTTAGTTTAGCCCGGGTCCTTCAACGTTTTATGCTTTTGTCTATTGTTTGTATTTACACACACACCCACCCATACAGACACACACAGGCACTGGCACTCTCACACATATACACACACACACATACAGCCATCCTTCGCGGGTGTGAGAGCTGCCCCCTCGAATAGCCTGCTGCATCAAGCACTGGCAGCAAACATACTCGGGGGGAACAACTCTCGCCGAGGCCAATGAGGTGGCCGAAACAACTCCAGGTAGGTAGACTCACACACACACACACACACACACACACACACACACTCCATTGTGCTCCGTCTACAGTTTACCTGGACTGTTTATTAACCCCTTCAGCACCATGACGTAATTGTCATCATATTCTGGTTACCATTAGACGAATTTCTATAGTTTATAATCTACCTCTACGACTCCAATGGGAAATACGATCTCAACAAACCCTCTTAGTGTCATAGGTCCTTCTTAAGGGGGATGGTTCACTTTTTGGGCGATTTTTGCATGTATTCATTATTTTTCTAGTTTCCTCCCTAGACCTCCATCAAATTAAAAAAAAAACATCCATTACATCCCCCTTCTAGATCAATTTGTACATTTTTCGGTAGAAAAATGTTCCGGCCGAAGGCCGGTTCTTCCAACATTACAGGCTCACTATCGTTCGCCAGGGAAAAAATCGACACCTAAATAGCACGAAAGATCTAAATATTGACGAAGAAATGGGGCGAAATGCCTTAAAATCGACTAACTAATGGGGCAAACATCTTAACAAATGAAAACTAATGGGGCTAAACACGAGGGAGAAAGTGGTCCAGAAAACCGGCCCATCCCCCCTTAAACTACATAAAGCCATCTTATTATAGCCAGAACCTAAGGCAAAAAGACGTCCTGGTGCTGAAGGGGTTAAGGGAAGATTTCCACTTGAGGGATTTTTTTCTGGATCCCTTTCTATCTCATGTTTAGTCCCATTGCTTTTGATATTCTAAGACGTTCGCCCCATTACTTTGGTGATTTTAAGAACTTTTGCCCCATTTCTGTCAATTTTAAGGCCTTTCGTGCCATTTAGGTGTCGATTTTATCCTGGCGAGCGATAGCGAGCCTGTAATTTAAGAGTAATCGGCCTTCGGCCGGGACATTTTTCTACCGAAAAATGTACACATTTATCATGAAAGGGGGTCTAAGGGGTGTAATTTTAAGCTTGATGGAATTCTAGGGAACGAACTAAAAACCTCCCCTTAACAAGTCATTATGTATACACAACTTTCGCTTGGCTTTTGTTTCTCCTTCCCACTCTCTACCTTGCCAGTCTTCCAACAACAGTCACCTTAAGGGGAGATTTCCACTTGAGGGACTTCTTTCTTGACCCCTTTCTCCCTCATGTCTAGCCCCATTGCTCCTGAGATTTTAAGACGTTTGCCCCATTAGTTCGGTGATTTTAAGAATGTCCGCCCCATTCTGTCAATTTTAAGACCTTTCGTGCTATTTAGGTGTCGATTTTATCCTGGCGAGCGATAGCGAGCCTGTAATTTAAGAGTAATCGGCCTTCGGCCGGGACATTTTTCTACCGAAAAATGTACAAATTTATCTTGAAAGGGGTTCGAGGGGGTGAAATTTTAAGATTGCTGGAGGAGTAGGAAACAAACTAAAAAACTCCCCTTAACCCCTTCAGTACCGATGCCTCTTTTCATTATATTCCTCCTCCTCCTCTCCATCGATTTGTATATATTTGAAATCAATCTCTCATCACTTATTCTCTCCGTGTCCACACCACTTTAAGGGGGTAGTGCTTGTATTTTTGTCTATATAAATATATTTATTATTTTATATATGAGTTTCCTCGCTAGACATCCATCGAGCTTAAAAAACACCCCCTAGACCCCCTTTCAATATAAATGTGTACATTTTTCGGTAGAAAATGTCGTTTCCTTCTAAAATTACAGGCTTACTATCGCTCGCCAGGAAAAAAATCGACACCTACTGTAAATGGCACGAAAGTTCTTAATATTGACAAAACAATTGGGCGAAAGGTCTCACAATCGCCAAACTAATGGAACGAACGTCTTAAAAACTCAAAACTAATATGCTAAATATGAGGGAGAAGGGGGTCCAGAAAAAGCGACCACCTCCCCCTGAACCCCAATTGATTCGCTCTGTCCAATGAAATATTCCATTCTCCTTGATTCTCACCCTCTTTTCACCTGTGTTACAATTAACCCCCTCTGTACCGGTGATGTCCTTTTCATCATATTCTGGCAACTATTAGACGATTTTGGTCAGCTTAGGGAGGACGTCTACCCATTAACCCTTTCACGCATATGACGCGATTTTGAGCCTATTGGGGATACTGTAAAGCCTTTATTACCTGGGCTATTTAGAAACCTTTAGTTTAGTTACTTCAACCTCTACAGTTGTCTTTGAGTTAGCTGTGGGCAGAAAACTAATTTTGGAGAGGTACCGGTAATTATAAGAGTGAGAGAACTCTATTTCTTATTGCTAATCTGGCAACCTCTGCGTCATAAATGCGTGAAAGGGTTAAAGGGCTACAAACTATCTCAATCAATCCTTTTAGCTACCACACATTCTTCCAAAGCTTCATAAAATCGTCTAAATGTAGATGAAATCCAATAAAAGAAACGTCGTTGGTAAAGAAGGGGTTAACCCTTTTAAGTACCAGCGACGTGTGTTATATTATATTCTAGCTGTATTTAGACGATATTATGCAGCTTAGGAAGGATCTGTGGTAGTTAAAAAGGTTGGTTGAGATAGTTTGAAGTCTTATTATTGCTAGAAGTCCTTCCTAAGCTTAATAAAATCGTCTAATAGTTGGCAGAATAGGGTGAAAAGGACGTCACCGGTACTGTAGGGGTTAATAGCTTATTGAACTCTACGCTTGGTTGGTTCTTCAGGGAAATACAAATGTTAATTGTCGTGGTACTTTTTGAAACCAGGCATGTAGTATATACCGTACATGTAACCTACAATGTACAGTATATACCGTACATGTAACCTACAATGTACAGTATATACCGTACATGTAACCTACAATGTACAGTATATACCGTACATGTAACCTACAATGTACAGTATATACCGTACATGTAACCTACAATGGGCTGTATATACCGTACATGTAACCTACAATGGGCTGTATATACCGTACATGTAACCTACAATGGGCTGTATATACCGTACATGTAACCTACAATGGGCTGTATATACCGTACATGTAACCTACAATGTACAGTATATAACGTACATGTATCCTACAATGTACAGTATATACCGTACATGTAACCTACAATGTACAGTATATACCGTACATGTAACCTACAATGTACAGTATATACCGTACATGTAACCTACAATGGGCTGTATATACCGTACATGTAACCTACAATGGGCTGTATATACCGTACATGTAACCTACAATGGGCTGTATATACCGTACATGTAACCTACAATGGGCTGTATATACCGTACATGTAACCTACAATGGGCTGTATATACCGTACATGTAACCTACAATGGGCTGTATATACCGTACATGTAACCTACAATGTACAGTATATACCGTACATGTAACCTACAATGTACAGTATATACCGTACATGTAACCTACAATGTACAGTATATACCGTACATGTAACCTACAATGTACAGTATATACCGTACATGTAACCTACAATGTACAGTATATACCGTACATGTAACCTACAATGGGCTGTATATACCGTACATGTAACCTACAATGGGCTGTATATACCGTACATGTAACCTACAATGGGCTGTATATACCGTACATGTAACCTACAATGGGCTGTATATACCGTACATGTAACCTACAATGGGCTGTATATACCGTACATGTAACCTACAATGGGCTGTATATACCGTACATGTAACCAGGCATGTACAGTATATACCGTACATGTAACCTACAATGTACAGTATATACCGTACATGTAACCTACAATGTACAGTATATACCGTACATGTAACCAGGCATGTACAGTATATACCGTACATGTAACCTACAATGTACAGTATATACCGTACATGTAACCTACAATGTACAGTATATACCGTACATGTAACCTACAATGTACAGTATATACCGTACATGTAACCAGGCATGTACAGTATATACCGTACATGTAACCTACAATGTACAGTATATACCGTACATGTAACCTACAATGTACAGTATATACCGTACATGTAACCAGGCATGTACAGTATATACCGTACATGTAACCTACAATGTACAGTATATACCGTACATGTAACCTACAATGTACAGTATATACCGTACATGTAACCAGGCATGTACAGTATATACCGTACATGTAACCTACAATGTACAGTATATACCGTACATGTACCTACAATGTACAGTATATACCGTACATGTAACCTACAATGTACAGTATATACCGTACATGTAACCTACAATGTACAGTATATACCGTACATGTAACCTACAATGTACAGTATATACCGTACATGTAACCTACAATGTACAGTATATACCGTACATGTAACCTACAATGTACAGTATATACCGTACATGTAACCTACAATGTACAGTATATACCGTACATGTAACCTACAATGTACAGTATATACCGTACATGTAACCTACAATGTACGGTATATACCGTACATGTAACCTACAATGTACAGTATATACCGTACATGTAACCTACAATGTACAGTATATACCGTACATGTAACCTACAATGGGCTGTATGTTTAGTGACACACGCACACATACACATAAATGTGTGTCTGTATATATATATTATATATATTATATATATACTGTATATATATATATATATATATATATATATATGAATAATTGGTGATATAGCTATTTAAAACGTAAGTTATTAACACTTATTATCAACCCGTTTTCCCTCCTCGTGCGTCCGTCGCTTAGCACTCAATTTGGCACTCTTTGTCCACACTCCTTTATCAATTATTGTAATTACCTTTCCGCTCTCTCTCTTTGTGCTTCCATTCGGGTACTCGGCTTCGCTTTCCTTCTTTTTACGCGAAAGATCATTATTATAATACTGCTACTTTTCATCTTTAATTAATGGGACAGTGGTTTTATTTGGGTCTATTTATTTATATATTAATTTATTGTTTAGTTTCCCCCCTAGACCTCCATCAAACTTTTAAAAACATCAATTAGATCCCTCTTCTAGATTAATTTGTACATTTTTCGGTAGAAAAATTTCCTGGCCGAAGGCCTGTTCCTCCTAAATTACAGGCTCACTATCGTTCGCCAGGAAAAAATCGACACCTACATAGCACGAAAGGTCTAAATATTGACAAACAAATGAGGCGAAAGGTCTTACTATCGACAAACTAATGGGGGAAACATCTTAAAAACTACAACAATAATGGGGCTAAACACGAGGGAGAGAAAGGGGTCCAGAAAAACGATCCATCTCCCGTTAACTGTTCTTTAATCTTTCTTAAAATGCCAATTCATCAAAATAACGCCACACATTTTTCGTTCCTTTGTATTTCATTTGGCATTGATTTCCAAGTCTGTCATTACCGGTAACGTCTACTGTGTGTGGTGGATTGTGTACTTTTATTTCGTACATTTTATTTTAGTAAGCGTTGTTTCCACATAGCGATTTTGATTAGTTATTTTGACTTTATATTGTCTTTGTCTCAGTTTTGGTTTGTTTAGTTTGCAAGTTTTACATTTGTAATTACATTTTAATCTCGCTATATTAAGACGATTTTGTGCAGTTTAAGAAGGATCTGTGGTAGTAGAAAGGGTTAGGTGAGATATTTCGAAGCCTGTTAATTGCTGGAGGCCCTTTTTAAACTGAATACAATCGTCTAATAGTAGCCAAAGTAAAATTAAAAGGACGATACCGGTAATTAACGGGTTAACCCTTTCACGCATTTATGACGCAGAGGTTACCAGATTAGCAATAACAAATATAGTTCTCTCGCTCTTATAATTACCTCTCCAAAATTAGTTTTCTGCCCACAGCTAACTCAAAGACAACTGCAGAGGTTGAAGTAACTAAACTAAAAGTTTCTAAATACCCCTGATGGTAACAAAGGCTTTAAAGTATCCCTAATAGGCTCAACACAGCTAACTCAAAGACAACTGCAGAGGTTGAAGTAACTAAACTAAAGGTTTCTAAATACCCCTGATGGTAACAAAGGCTTTAAAGTATCCCCAATAGGCTCAACACAGCTAACTCAAAGACAACTGCAGAGGTTGAAGTAACTAAACTAAAGGTTTCTAAATACCCCTGATGGTAACAAAGGCTTTAAAGTATCCCCAATAGGCTCAACACAGCTAACTCAAAGACAACTGCAGAGGTTGAAGTAACTAAACTAAAGGTTTCTAAATACCCCTGATGGTAACAAAGGCTTTAAAGTATCCCCAATAGGCTCAACACAGCTAACTCAAAGACAACTGCAGAGGTTGAAGTAACTAAACTAAAGGTTTCTAAATACCCCTGATGGTAACAAAGGCTTTAAAGTATCCCCAATAGGCTCAACCCAGCTAACTCAAAGACAACTGCAGAGGTTGAAGTAACTAAACTAAAGGTTTATAAATACCCCTGATGGTAACAAAGGCTTTAAAGTATCCCCAATAGGCTCAACACAGCTAACTCAAAGACAACTGCAGAGGTTGAAGTAACTAAACTAAAGGTTTCTAAATACCCCTGATGGTAACAAAGGCTTTAAAGTATCCCCAATAGGCTCAACACAGCTAACTCAAAGACAACTGCAGAGGTTGAAGTAACTAAACTAAAGGTTTATAAATACCCCTGATGGTAACAAAGGCTTTAAAGTATCCCCAATAGGCTCAACACAGCTAACTCAAAGACAACTGCAGAGGTTGAAGTAACTAAACTAAAGGTTTCTAAATACCCCTGATGGTAACAAAGGCTTTAAAGTATCCCCAATAGGCTCAACACAGCTAACTCAAAGACAACTGCAGAGGTTGAAGTAACTAAACTAAAGGTTTCTAAATACCCCTGATGGTAACAAAGGCTTTAAAGTATAGATCTCCAATAGGCTCAAAATCGCGTCATATGCGTGAAAGGGTTAAAAGAACGTCACCGGTAATGAACGGGTTAAGTATTTAATTTTGTTTGTTTCTGTGTACCTGTTTATTTATTATTTTGATTAGCGGGTATATTTTTCGGTTCATATTTGGCGACTTATTGTTATATTTGGCGACTTATATTTGGCGACATATTTGGCGACTTATAAGGCAAGGTAAATGTTAGTTCATTAAGGGGGTAGTACTCGCTTCTTCTGGACCCCTTCACCCTCATGTTTAGCATATTAGTGTTGAGGTTTTAAGACGTTCGTTCCGTTAGTTTGGTGATTTTGAGACCTTTCGCCTATTGTTTCTGTCAACATGTGTTGCTATAGTGTGTGTAACACAACTCAGTCATCCTCCGCCATATTGATACCACTGGTGTCATTAGCCTCTCTCGGCAATACTGGTGTAGTCACGCTAATAAGTCATGTCTCGCCACCATGTATGTGTTGATTAATAAGTCATGTCTCGCCACCATGTATGTGTTGATTAATAAGTCATGTCTCGCCACCATGTATGTGTTGATTAATAAGTCATGTCTCGCCACCATGTATGTGTTGATTAATAAGTCATGTCTCGCCACCATGTATGTGTTGATTAATAAGTCATGTCTCGCCACCATGTATGTGTTGATTAATAAGTCATGTCTCGCCACCATGTATGTGTTGATTAATAAGTCATGTCTCGCCACCATGTATGTGTTGATTAATAAGTCATATCAGCAATATTTATACATGATTTCTTCTTTTTGAGTGAGATATACCAACATGTTCCTACACTTACCCACCCTATTCAACATCTGACAGACATTAATACAACGCAGAACGAGCCAAACGTAATGATAGCTGGGGCATGATGTATTAGCGCCACTGTACACAATCAAAAATACAGTATCGCCCGGTTGTTGTTGTTCCCCAAGCTGCCTGGCCGAACAGCCCCAAGGCCCCGAGCAAGGCCAAGGCCATAACCGAGCGCCCCCACAGAACCCTCCCCGCCGAGCACAATAAAGCCTGGGTGACCGAAGCCACTCCATGGCGGGGAGCTTGAGGAGGGTGCGGAAACGCCCGGGAAACCAAAGCCCCACCCAGGGCCCTGTGCCCCTCAGCAATTATGAAGAGAAAGTTGAGGGGCAAGGGAAAAATGTGACGCTTTGGCTTCCAATCTTGGTAGATTGGGAGGTCAATCCACGTTAGAGACGCCGTCACTTGAGATCTAGAAAATATATAAGTAAAAGGAACAGTCAGAGTAAGCTATGGGTATGGCAGAGATTGCTCAGTTCTCACTCTTATAGACCAGCCCGGTTGTTGAAATTTGTCACTAATATTGCATCCTAACAAAAGGCCTCTCTCTCTCTCTCTCTCCTGACCACCTCTCTGGGATCGTAAGGTCTGTGTGGTCAGTGTATCGATGTGATCTCTACCGCCCCTCCTCCCTCTCACTCCCTAGGGTATTCCCACCTATTATCTGGTTAGCCTCCCCCATCCCCGACTCCCTACGTTGTATTTATCTTGTATCATCCAATCACCCGTTGCCCCATCTCTCTCTCGCCATACAACCTCTTTGTTCGGATTGTTGGGTTCGTTCGTTATCCATATGTGTTAAATGTTAGGTTGCTAAAAAAAAAAATCTCTCTTTCTCTGTCTGTCTCTCTCTCTCTCTATCTCTCTCTCACTGTGTGTGTGTGTGTGTGTGTGTGTGTGTGTGTGTGTGTGTGTGTGTGTGTGTGTGCTACGTCATCGCCAGTATAGTTGTTTTTTAATTCTGTTTACGTTAATACCACACCGTTTTAGTCTTAACCCGTTGAGTACCGTAGGATACAGTAATAAAAGTCCCCATCAGTCCCAAGCACTGTGGCGAAAATGGCAGGAGAGACCACCTTTTCACCTCAAGAGATGAGGCAAGACTGGATCTCTCACGTTTTGTTTTTTTTATTACAAGGCTTTAAAAAAAAAAAAGATAAGCCTTGTACAGGCAGTTACAAGACAAATACATTACTGACGAATATACTCGGGCCTGGGACTGTAAGGGTTAATAGAACCGTAGAACTTACATAATGTTGCAATTTAAAGGCCTCGATAACAATCTCGGCAGTCGATATCTCATCCCACACCATAGCCTTGTTAACAGTCGTCAACCTCATATTACCGTATCTACGTTATGTTATATGCTCGGTAACATTATTGCCAACAGTTACATTTAGTATTATACATAGGAAGAGATTTTAATATGCTAAATCACGGAATGAAAGGGAGATGGTTGAAAATGATGGAGTCATATAGGATTGTGGCGGTTCTTGGCAACGTGTCCACTGGCTAGTCCAAATGTCTTGCTTCCGAGGCGCGTGTCCACAGCCTATTTTTTTCGCACATATTTGTTCGCGATCACGATATTTCTTAATTATTTGGGTAATATCCTAAGTAATATAAATTTGCAATTGCAGGACAAACCTATGTCTGAGTATATATTTAAGTATTCTGGAACGTGTATCTTCTTATTAGTGGGATAAGTTTTAATTAGCGCATTATCATCCGCCAAAATCGGGGTATTTAATAAGCGTCAAAATCCTTCCGACCTCAGTCTGTTGTAAGACGTGAGTGTGAGTGCGCGCGTCAATTTGGGCTCCCGTCAAGTGCTTCCTCGTGACTTATTACTTGTACCTGCATTACTACAAGTACTCGACGTTACTTTCTGGTGGTGGGATCGCGTTACCATGCCTGTGACATAACGCTAGGTGAGTGTTATTAAGATGTTATGATTGGGAAGCCGGTTGATTGTTATACGATGCTGCTCCCGAGTTCTGCAAATGACCACTTGTGAGTTTCGTTCTATAAGGAAGTTAGGTTATATAAATACCTACATATAACCTGTACCCATACCCACACATAGCCTGTACATATACCCACACATAGCCTGTACATATACCCACACATAGCCTGTACACATACCCACACATAGCCTGTACACATACCCACACATAGCCTGTACACATAGCCTGTACATATACCCACACATAGCCTGTACATATACCCACACATAACCTGTACATATACCCACACATAACCTGTACATATACCCACACATAGCCTGTACATATACCCACACATAACCTGTACATATACCCACACATAACCTGTACATATACCCACACATAGCCTGTACATATACCCACACATAACCTGTACATATACCCACACATAACCTGTACATATACCCACACATAGCCTGTACATATACCCACACATAGCCTGTACATATACCCACACATAACCTGTACATATACCCACACATAACCTGTACATATACCCACACATAACCTGTACATATACCCACACATAGCCTGTACACATACCCACACATACCCTGTACACATACCCACACATAGCCTGTACATATACCCACACATAGCCTGTACATATACCCACACATAACTTGTACATATACCCACACATAGCCTGTACACATACCCACACATAGCCTGTACACATACCGACACATAGCCTGTACACATAGCCTGTACACATACCCACACATAGCCTGTACACATACCCACACATAGCCTGTACATATACCCACACATAGCCTGTACACATACACACACATAGCCTGTACACATCAAATAATTAATGAGTAGACTGGTGCTGATACATGACTTATTAGGCCGACTTCATTATTATACATACACACAGACACGCCCACCGTCAGCCTACACACCCACACCCTCATAAAATATTGGATTTTAACGTTTCGTGCCGACAAGCCCCAATTATTTGGTTAAAATATACTTTGGGAACTATTGCAGTATATTTTAGAATGCAAGTCACATGGTTTTAATTTACCGGTATGTAACTTTTGTAATGCGTGTGTGTGCTTCAGTCGCTGTGTGTGCGTGTGTGCTTCATTCGCTGTGTGTGTGTGTGCGCAAGTCAAATACAATTTTGAAGACAAATTAATAACCAACCCAGGCGACCACATTAGTTTGTATATTGACGATGACATCGATCTGGACATAGAGGCCTAAGGGCCTGCGTCCAGTACTTCAGTAAGGTTCAGTAAGTAAGGTGCATTTGTCTTGCAAACCGGCGACTACATTTCGTCCATTTTGGCATACACGTGTGCGGTTGTTTGGTGCACATGTAGCCTCCCGTTTCGTGTTTGTAGGACAGACAAATTTGCTTGAAACAATTAATTCATTTATACTTGCCATCGTATTGAGTATAATATTATAGATGAAATTATATTCCGGTTACGGAGTTAAATTAGCTACCGTACGGCAAATGTAGCACCCTTAATATGGCAATTTCAGAGCAAATCCGCGCAAGCAATGGTCAGCTCAGCTGATCATTCAGCTGGTAATAACTTACGATATTTTAAGTTTGATGGAACGGCTTACCAATAGTTATGCTGACTATTAAAACTGATTATAAAACATGGCAAGTTAGCTGAAAAGGATTTAACCCCGAGGAAGAAGTGGAAAATGTAGGTTGTTGGCATCTTTGACGTCTGGTGGCCGTCTCTTCATCCCGACCTCGTTTATTAGAACTTATTTTCGCGATTCCAAAACTCATTTCTGATGCTTGTTTGATTTTATTTATTTATTTATTTATTTATTTATTTATGTTAGTTCGTAGATCCTTGCCTGGAATCGAATGTCCTTTATAAGTAACCCCGTTCTTAACATTAATCATTCATTACAAAGCCCAATGTACTTGAATAAACTGCACCCCCGTCCCGACCCCTCTCCTACCCCCCCCCTACCTCCCCCCCCTACCTTCCCCCCCCCCCCCCTCATTACCCCCATCCCTACCCCACCACCTATGTCCTCTCGTTATCTTTATACTGTGTAATGCATCTTCATATTTTGCTTTCACTTCGGTGTCTTTTAACCCTTTCTGTGCCGGCGACGTCTTTTGTACTTTATTATGGCTACTATTAGACGATTTCATTCAGTTTCCAAAGGGCCTCCAGCAATAAACAGGCTTCCAACTATCTCACTTAACCTCTTTCTCTACCACTCTCTCTCTCTCTCTCTAAATATCTAAATCTCTCTCTCTCTCTATCTCTCAGCTTTTCTTTATCTCTGTCCCTTTCCGTCCTCTTCCTTCCTCTCTCTCTCTCTCTCTCTCTCTCTCTCTTTCTCTCTCTCTCTCTCTCTCTTTCTCTCTCTCTCTCTCTCTCTCTCTCTCTCTCTCGCTCTCTCTCTCTCTCTCTCTCTCTCTCTCTCTCTCGCTCTCGCTCTCTCTCTCTCTCTCTCTCTCTCTCTCTCTCTCATACTTGCCTACTTTGTTTCCTCGCTTTTCCTCCCACTTCAGCATTTTATCTTCACTATTTTTATCATTCTATCGTCCATGCTTCCTCCTTATTCTCCTTCCTCTTCCTTCTTCCTTTTCTTCTCCTTTTTCTTCTCCTCTTCCCTTCTTCTTCTCCTCCTCTTCCCTTCTTCTTCTTCTCCTCTTCCCTTCTTCTTCTTCTCCTCCTCTTCCTTCTTCGTTATCTTCGTCTTCTTCTTTCTTCTTCTTCTTCTTTCTTCTTCTGAGCTCTATTTCCCATTTTTATCCTTCCCTCCCTCCCCGTCCACTTTACCCATTTTCCCACTTCCCTCATTCATTATTCTCTCTCCTTCCCGCTTCTTCATTCTTCTTCGTTATCATCTTCTTCCTTCCCCGTCCACTTCACCCATTTCCCCCCCTTCCCTCATTCTCTCTCTCTCTCTCTCTCTCCTTCCCGCTTCTTCATTCATTATGCTCTCTCCTTCCCGCTTCCCTCATTCATTATTCTCTCTCTCCTTCTTCCCTCATTCATTACTCTCTCTCCTTCTTCCCGCTTCCCTCATTCATTATTCTCTCTCTCCTTCCCGCTTCCCTCATTCATTATTCTCTCTCTCCTCCTTCCCTCATTCATTACTCTCTCTCTCCTCCTCCTTCCCTCATTCATTACTCTCTCTCTCCTTCTCGCTTCCCTCATTCATTATTCAATCTCTCCTTCCCGCTTCCCTCATTCATTATTCTCTCTCTCCTCCTTCCCTCATTCATTACTCTCTCTCTCCTTCCCGCTTCCCTCATTCATTATTCTCTCTCCTTCCCGCTTCCCTCATTCATTATTCTCTCTCCTTCCCGCTTCCCTCATTCATTATTCTCTCTCTCCTTCCCTCATTCATTACTCTCTCTCCTTCCCGCTTCCCTCATTCATTATTCTCTCTCTCCTTCCCTCATTCATTACTCTCTCTCTTTCCCGCTTCCCTCATTAATATTCATTACTCTCTCTCTCTTCTTCCTCCTACTCGCTCCTTCTCCTCTTGGGCTCTTATGTACCTTCCTTCTTTTTATAGGCGTCAGTTTTTTATTAGTATCCGGCTTTCATACGCTTCTCTAATTCAGGTTTTTTATTTAACTATGTATGGATAATCAGATGTGGATTAGTGTGTGTGTGTGTGTGTGTAGGCTATGTGTGCGTGTGTGTGTGTCTGTGTACGGTATTCATAATTGTAGTTTGCCAGGAATTGAGTTTTTGGCTCGTATTGTCCCGCTTCCTAGACATTATTATCAATGACAATTACCCATCTCCTTTGCTCAAGGGAGATGGTAACCGCAAGTTATATCTTATATATATATATATATATATATATATATATATATATATATATATACCCGGTATATAATATATATATATACCGGTATATATATATATTTTTTTTTTTTTTGGGTAACATTTCTTAAGTCATACAGAGTTGTAGTGAGTCGACGTCTATATTGACTAGGCCTATTCAATATCACTTCTTGTATTTTATCTCGCTATTCCACACAAGGTTTCTCTCTCTATATATATATATATCTATTTATCTATCTATATCTATCTATCTACAGTATCTATCTATCTATTTACCAGTATGATATACCAAATTATCCTTCAAGATTGGATTAAGGTGAACCATACTTAACTGATACGACTTTGTTCTGATTTTACCCGGAATTCTCATACCGGTAGTTTATAATCTTGTAAGTGGGCCTACAATATGAATGGGCCATGTTCTATATTCAGAGGGGAGACAACCTTATACAAATCCGGGTGGATGGGACTAGTCAGCCTTGGTTGGCAACCTGTCTAGAGCAGTAAACCTTAAGGGAGCCCACCTCCCTTTTTTTTTCTCTTTCTCTCTCTCTCTCTCTTTGGCTTGTATCCATTCGACCCCATTCAGTCTACTGTTTTAAGACGTTTACCCCCATCCAGGTGTCAATATTTTCCTGGCGAGTGGTAGCGAGCCAGCATATATATATTTTTGTTTTGACAGCAAGCTAAATTTGTAAATTTTTCGATAGAAAAATTTCTCGGCAAAGCCGGACTTCTCCATACAATGCTGGCTCGCTATCGCTCGCCAGGAAGAAATCGACACCTGGATGGGGATAAAAGTCTTAAAACAGTTGGCTAAATTGGGCCGAATGGATACAAGCCAGGGAAAGGAAAAAAAGGAGAGAAAGATAAAAAAAAAAACGGTGGCCCTCCTTAAGCTATACAAAATACCGAGTAAGTTGCTCATTAGTGCAACTTGCAAGTGGCGAACTCAACAATAGATAGAGACAATAGATAGATAGACAGTGAAACCATGGTAATTTATTATATCTATTCCACCAACCAACTTCACTTCTAAACTCAATTAATGAAATCAACAAATACATGTGGCACTCCAAGGACTCGAACCTAGGATACTCTCATCGAAATTCCGGGCACTTATGCATTACGCTATCAATGTAGGCCTATACTGATGAATGTTACAAAATACATTTGTAACCGGATCTTTCATGACACGCGCTCTAAATGCTCGTGAAGTGACAATCATACACCAATATTATATTATATGAGTTCGAGTCCTCGGAGTGCCACATGTATTAGTTGATTTCATTAATTGAGTTTAGAAGTGAAGTTGGTTGGTGGATAAAACATAATAAATTAAGTATTCGGAACAAGTTACTATTTTATCCCATACAGTACCGGTAGGCTACCCAGGACGTCCCTTTTATCATATTCTGGCAACTATAAGACGATTTTATTCAGCTCAGAGAGGACCTCTAGCAATAATGAGCCTTCGAACTATCTCAACCAACCTTTTTAACGACCACATAGTTTATTCAGCTTAGGGAGGACCTCTAGTAATAATGAGTCTTCAAGGGAGGACCTCTAGTAATAATGAGTCTTCAAACTATCTCAACCAACATTTTTAATACCACAGATTCCTTCCCTAAGTTGCACACTATCGTCTAAATATAGCTAGCATACAATATAACACACGCATTCCGAACATGTTACTATTTTATATATACCGGTATATATATATTTTTTGCAGTGTTATTATATATACCGGTATATATATATATATATATATATATATATATATATATATATATATATATATACCGTATATATATTGTAGTTATATATATATATATTTCCGGTATTATTTGATATATATTTTTCCGTTGTGTGTCAGTGATGGGTCGGCAGGAACAATGGTATATATCAAAATCAACGTCACGCAGAACCCCCACCTCGACAATAACTAGGCCCGGGGTATATGAATTATCACAACATCCACCACACACACTATTCATGGCTTTTGTACTCACTTAATTTAGTTATGTATTTTATTTGTGTTTTGTTTCTTTGCGGGTCTTTATAACACACACACACACACACACACACACACACACATACACATACACACACACACACACACACACACACACATAGGCTATATATATATATATATATACCGATATATATATAGTATATATATATATATATATATATATATATATATATATATATATATACTGTATATATATACGGTACGGTATACCTAACACATACATACGATAGGCTCTATATACAGTAGCCTATATATATACCGGTATATATATACCGGTATATATATATACCGTATATATATATACCGTATATATATAGGCCTATACCGGTATATATATATATATATATATACCGGTATATAACTGACATGATAAATGAACCATTGGAACACCAAGCTTTCATCTATTCTCTCAAGACATCGCATTATGGAACCCTCTTACCACTTACCCTGAAGATGTCTTGAGAGAATAGACGAAAGCTTGGTGTTCCATTGTTTCATATTTCCGGCTAGTTGTATATACAAAATATATATGTATTGTCTTGTGTGTAGCCTAACTATGTATTGTGTTTTATACCTTGTAGATGACTTAAGGGGGTCACCGTTTTCTCTCTTTTTCCCTGGCTTGTATCCATTCGACCCCATTCACCCAACTGTTTTAAGACGTTTATTCCCATCCAGGTTTCGATATCTATCTGGCGAGCGATAGTGAGCCTGCATTGCATGGAGAAATCCGGCTTCGCCGGACATTTTTCTTTCGAAAAATGTACAAATTTAGCTTTCTGTCAAAACAAAATAAGTTTATTCCCATCCAGGTTTCGATTTCTTCCTGGCGAGCGATAGTGAGCCTGCATTGCATGGAGAAATCCGGCTTAGCCGGAGACATTTTTCTATCGAAAAATGTACAAATTTAGCTTGCTGTCAAAACAAAAATATATATTTGCTGGCTCGCTACCGCTCGCCAGGAAAATATTGACACCTGGATGGGGGTAAACGTCTTAAAACAGTAGGGTGAATGGGGCCGAATGGATACAAGCCAAAGAGAGAGGGAGAGAAAGAGCAAACAAAAGCGTGGTGGGCTCCCTTAAATTCCTTGTAGATAGATGTTCTTTCCTACAACCGTCCTGTTGACCATTATTGGTCGCCATCAAAGAGAGAGAAGTTTTATTTTTATTTTATTTTATTGATCCTTTAACTGTCTCTTTCGCTTCTCGTTTTCTTTATCATACCAGGTTTGCTCTATATAAATATTTTGACTTCATACGTTTTACCCATTGTTTTTCTATTCGTCAATCATATTTCCATGGTATCGTCATTTCATCGTCATATTTCCATGTTATCGTCATTTTATCGTCATATTTCCATGTTATCGTCATTTCATCGTCATATTTCCATGTTATCGTCATTTCATCGTCATATTTCCATGTTATCGTCATTTCATCGTCATATTTCCATGTTATCGTCATTTTATCGTCATATTTCCATGTTATCGTCATTTTATCGTCATATTTCCATTTTCCAAGTAATTTTACCGACATTTTATCGTCATAGTCTCGTCATATTTCCATGTTATCGTCATATTTCCATTTTCCGTCAGTCTCGTCATATTTCCATGTTATCGTCATATTTCCATTTTCCGTCATATTATTGGCATATTTCCATGTTATCGTCATTTTATCGTCATTTTATGGAAGCTGTTTCGTCCACCATATTGTTTTTTTTTTTTTTTTTTTTTTTTTTTTTTTTTTTTTTTTTTACTTGTGACTCTACTCTGCTCACTTGTTTACCCATCTCGCAGCTTTATTTTATCCCCTCCAAAGCTGTCTACCCCCCCCCCCCCTACCCCTGGGCTGTGTGGTTTATGTTCTGCAGCCTAGTTCTGCACCTGTGGTCAGCTAACCGACTTTTCAGGGGGTAGTGCTGGTTTTGTTTGGTCTATTTACTTATTTATTCATATATATATGCCGGTATATATTTGTTCATATATATATATATACCGGTATATATTTTCCCTGGCTAGACCTCCATCAAGCTTTTAAAAAATACCCCCAATAACCCCCCCCCCCCTCCCTCCTCCCCTTCTAGATAAGTTTGTACATTTTTCGGTAGAAAAATTTACTCCTTTCTCTCATGTTTATCCCCATTACTTTTGTGATTTTAAGACGTTCGTCCCATTAGTTTGGCGATTTTATGAACTTTCACCCCATTTCGGTCAATTTTAAGACCTTTCATGCCATTTAGGTGTCGATTTTTTTTCCAGGCGAGCGATAGCGAGCCTGTAATTTAGGAAGACACATTCATTGTTCTACCGAAAATGTTTCAAATTTATTTTGAAAGGGGGTCAAGGGGGTGTAATTTTAAGCTTGATGGAGATCTAGGGAACAAACTAATAATCTCCTTAAGTTACTGTAGCTTGGCTTAAATTACAGGCTCGCTATTGCTCGCCAGGAAAATAAATCGACACCTAAATGACACGAAAGTCTTAAAATATTGGCAAAGAAATGGGGCCGAACGTCATTAAATCTGAAAACTAATGGGGCTAAACATGAGGAAGAAGGGCGACCAGAAAACCAACCCATCTCCCCTTAAATTGATTGAGTGTTCTGAAGTAGGTTAGTCAAAAAATAAGCCTGCCTCCCTCTCTCTATATCTATCTATCTATCTCCTCTACTCTACTGTTCTCTCCGTGTAAGCTCTCTCTCTCTCTCTCTCTCTCTCTCTCTCTCTCTCTCTCTCTCTCTCTCTCTCTCTCTCTCTCTCTCTCTCTCTCCTCGCTCTCTCTCTTTCTCTCTCTCCTCTCTGTCTCTCGCTCTTCTCTCTCTCACTCTCTCTCTCTCTCTCTCTCTCTCTCTCTCTCTCTCTCTCTCTCATAACTTCCACCCTACCCTACCCTCCCCAACCGAACTGCCGTAATAAAAGCGTTGAGATTTCATGCATTAATTGAGCTGGTTATGCCGTTTGCACTGGTATATACGAGAGGGGCGTCCATATCTTGTATGCAGGCTAGGCAGGAGGGGAAGAAAAGCAGGAGAGAGAGAGAGAGGGAGAGAGAGAGAGAGATGAGAGAGCAGAGAGAGACGAGAGAGAGAGAGAGAGATAGGAGAGCAGAGAGAGGAGAGAGAGAGGAGAGAGATAGAGAGAGAGAGAAGAGAGAGAGAGAGCGAGAGAGACACAGAGAGAGAGAGAGAGAGAAAGAGAGAGGCAGAGAGAGAGATAGAGAGAGAGAGAGAGAGAGAGAAGAGAGAGAGGGAGGAGAGAGAGGAGAGAGAGAGAGAGAGAGAGAGAGAGAGAGAGATATGTAGAGGAGGGAGAGAGAGAGAGATTGAGAGAAGAGAGGCGAACCGAGAGATGAGAAGAGAGACGAGAGAGGGAGAGAGAGAGAGAGAGAGAGAAGAAAGAAGAAAGAGAGGAGAGATAGGAGAAGAGAGAGAAGAGAGAGGAGCAGAGAGAGAGAGAGAGAGAAGGGAGAGAGAGAGAGAGAGAGAGAGAGAGAGAGAGAGAGGAAGAAGAGAGCCAGGATGAGAGAAGAGAGAGAGAGAGAAGAGGGAGAGAGAGAGAGCGAAGAGAAGATATAGATGCGATTAGAGAGAGAGAGATAGATAGATATATATAGATAGATAGAGAAGAGAGAGGAGGGGGGGAGGAGGGGGAGGGGAAGCGGAAAAAGGGGGGAAGAGAGCGGTTGGGAGGATAGCTACCGATGAGGGGAAGAGGAGGGAGAAGAAGAGAAGAGAAAAGGGAAAAAGGAAGGGACAGATAGAAAGAGAGGAAGAAATGAAAAAGGAAGAAAGAAGAGAGGAAAGAAAAGCAGAGGGGAGAAGAAAAAAAAAGAGAGAAAAGGAAAAAAGAAGGGAAAGAAGAGGAAGACAGAAAGGAGGGAAGGAGAAAGGGAAAGAAAAATAAGGAGAGGAAAGAACAGAAGGAGAGGGAGAAAAGAAAAGGGAAAGGGGGGAGAGAAAAAGGAGGAAGAAGAAAGAAAGGCAGAGTAGAGAAAGGGGAAGAAGGAGGAGGGGAGGGGAAGAAAAGAGAGGGGGAAATGAAAAAGATAGGAATGGAGAAGGGAGGATCATGCACGTGAGGAAGGTGAGAAACAGAAGAAGAATAAAAAAGGAGTGGACGGTATAAAGACAATAAAGAATGTCAAAACTCAAAATGGAAGCGAACATTGGGGCTAATAAAGGAATGAAGGGACAAAAAAAAATACGGTAAAAGACCAGTCAACAGTGAACATGAGAGAATCGAACAATGAGAGAAGTAACGCAAAGAAGTGGGATAATACGGACAAGGGGGAAACAACGGAATGAGACGAAAGCAGGAGGAAGGATGCCGGGCCCCGTGCGCGCACCCCGACGCGCGAGCTAATGGGTGGAAGACCGGCGCTCCCCCCTCCTCCCCTTCTCCCCCCTCCTTCCCTCCCCTCTCCTCCTCGGCAGAGCGAGTGCTGTCTCCCCCTCTCCTTGCTCTTAGTAGATTCCTTCATCTTACTATCTTCCTATCTCGCCCCCAGCAGAGTCTTTTCATCGGCAGCACTTGCCAGACGAGCTGACTTCCTTACACCTTCTCATGCGACGTCGCGACTCAACACACTCGATGACAGCGAGTACTGTCAACCTCACTTATCAGACGACATACACACACTACATCTTAATAGATCATTCCAGAAACTACTACCCTCTTTTACTGCCTCCACCGAAACCCACTCCGCCGTGTGTTGTGGGGTAGGAAACTCCCCAAGACCCTTGCCCGGGGAACTTTTCGTAATGACCACCGTACTGCCCTACAACACAAAGATTCTAAACTATACCGAAAAAAGCACTACTCCCGTACCTAGACAACTGCTCACCAAAGCTCCTTAATATACAGATCGGCCCAGCTTATCACATACTACGGACTCACATATACTTTCCGTAAAGTTTCTATGTTATATGAGAGGAATCAATGTACGCGTCGCTTAACCAAGGGCAACAACGTGATGTACTCTATGATTCTCTTCTCTTTTCCCCCTATACCGTGACTTTTCCCACCTCCTTTTTCTTTTATATTTTTTTCCCTCCCTTCGGCCCTTTTGCATTTTGCCTGGCTTTGCCGCTCAGTGGCGCTAGCTCCACCAGACCGAAGCATGCGACAGATAGTGAGGAAATCTTTGTGTAGACAACACAGAGTAGAGTGGGGAGTAAAGGGTTGGGAAGTTGGTTTGTGTCTCGAGTTCCTACTGTGATGTGTGATGTTGTTCAAATGGCAGAATCACAGGTGACTGCTACGATGACCGACTTCGTATCTAATATTCACCTTGGAAGCGGAGATCTATATCCCCTTGTAACGTAGGCCTACTCCCACCCGGCTTTCGTAAATCAACGTTCCTGTTTAACAAACCTCTTAGACTCTTCCACGATATCCTAAACCTGCCCTACGATGAGAGTAAAGCTGTAGATATTATATACCTTGATTTTCAAAAGGCCTTTGCAAAGTTCCCCACCATCGTTTACTGCTAACACTAAAAGCGCATGGAATACAAGACGGTGTGTTCGAAATGGATTAGAAAATTGGCTCTAGCAACAGAAAGCAAAGGGTAGTCATTAAACGGTAAGGCATCTAAATGGACCAATGTACGTAGCGGGGCTACCCCAGGGATCGGTACTCGGACCCATTCTCTTTCTAATTTACATCAACGACATAGATGAGGGTCTCACCTGTACAATCTCCAAAATTGCTGACGATACAAAAAATTGCAAATAGCGTACTCTCAAAAGAACAAGTTGACGATATGCAACACACTCTAGATCAATTGTCATGTTGGGCCCAAATTTGGAAAATGAGTTTCAATGCGGATAAATGTAAAGTACTATCATGTCGGATCCCTTTAAAAATGAGGAAACAAACTATTCGATGAATGGCACTCAGCTTAAGAATGTAACCAGAGGAAACTGATCTGGGAGTAGTAACAATATCGAGTAAACCTAAAACCGAGTCAACAATGTGTCCAGACGTTGTTAAGAAGGCAAACAACCAATAATTGGCTTTATTAGGGCAGGTCATTTGAGCATAAATCCAAAAGAAGTTATCCTAACCCTTTACAATTCCTTAGTCCCCCTCTTCTGGAATACTGCGTTCAATCCTGGTGCCCTACTTTACCAAAAAGATCTAAACCATCTAGAACGAGTTCAACGTGAGAGTTACCAAAATGATGACCTTAGCCTAAAGAACCAACCATACGAAGAGCGTCTTAGAGAATTAAATCTATTTCCTTTAACCCATGGCCGATTAAGGGGCGATTAAATCCAAGTGTTAAAAATCATAAAGGGCATCGACAATAGGAACTGTAGAAAGTACTTCACTATCGGACCAATCTACTTACACGCGGGGAACATGGAGGAAAACGGTTGCAAAATATATTGAAGGTAAATCTTTTAACTCGCCCCGAATCTAAGAATTCGTCTTCTTCAAATCGAGTTGTCACCTTGTGGAATGGGCTTCCCCGAGGACGTTATAGACTGCCGCAGCACCGTTGCTTCATTTAAATTCCGCCTAGACAAAAATCTCGCATCAAACCCGCGACTGACTGCGTTTAGTAAATGAATAACCTTACTCCTCCCCTCAGTTACTAACACATATGTTCCCCTACTAAGTCCTAGTCCTGCCACGTTAGTGGCAGTGGCAGTAGTTCCTTGTCAATTGTTCCCTTAACCACTCCTAAACCACGTTTGGACAATTGATCCTCCGTGGTTTGGAGGACAAGCAACCAAGAAGGGTCACTAGATCTGTTGTTGCTTGATTTCCTTTGTACTCCTTTGTACTCCTTTGTACTCTCTCTCTCTCTCTCTCTCTCTCTCTCTCTCTCTCTCTCTCTCTCTCTCTCTCTCTCTCTCTTTATATATATATATATATATATATAAAACTATTGTTTGTTTCGCGCGCTTATTATAGTTTTCATGTCATTGTATCGTTTGTGTTTCTTTGGTGGGTGTTATCAGTATTTATAATATAAACACTACCGTATCTGTGGAATTTGGGTGCCTTTTATCTTTTAGGTTTTTTATATTTTCTTACTGGCAGTGGTATTTTTTTTTTCTTCTTTGACAGTTTTGAACATTTCTGTTGTTTATCTAAGTTAAGGGAGCCCACCTCGCTGTTTTTCTCTTTCTCTCCCTCTCTCTTTGGCTTGTATCCATTCGGCCCCATTCAGCCTACTGTTTTAAGACGTTTACCCTCATCCAGGTGTCAATATTTTCCTGGTGAGCGGTAGCGAGCCAGCATATATATATTTTTGTTTTGAGAGTAGGGTAAGTTGAATTTGTAAATTTTTCGGAAGCTGGATTTCTCCATACAATGATGGCTCGCTATCGCTTGCCAGGAAGATATTGACACCTGGATGGGAGTAAACGTCTTAAAACAGTAGGCTGAAGGGGGCCGAATGGATACAAGCCAAAGAAAGAGGGAGAGAAAGAGTAAAAATGAGCGAGGTGGGCTCTCTTAATATTGTTTCCCTGGATTTGGACCCTGGTGGATTGATGGGCTGTACTGTGGTGGATTGATGGGCTTTACTCTGGTGGATTGATGGGCTTTACCCTGGTGGATTGATGGGCTTTACTCTGGTGGATTGATGGGCTTTACTCTGGTGGATTGATGGGCTTTACCCTGGTGGATTGATGGGCTTTACCCTGGTGGATTGATGGGCTTTACTCTGGTGGATTGATGGGCTTTACTCTGGTGGATTGATGGGCTTTACTCTGGTGGATTGATGGGCTTTACTCTGGTGGATTGATGGGCTTTACTCTGGTGGATTGATGGGCTTTACCCTGGTGGATTGATGGGCTTTACTCTGTGTGGATTGCTGGGCTTTACTCTGGTGGATTGATGGGCTTACTCTGGTGGATTGATGGGCTT
>JAVRFV010000337.1:0-70908 GCA_032716605.1 Paralithodes platypus
ATCCAACACGCAAATAGGTTTAAGAATTATTGATAGGTTAAAGAGTATAACACTTTAACAACTTAACTTTCTCTTATGTGGTTGAGGAGGTTAACCATTGAATTCTGGGAGAGAGTTCCAGAGCTCAGCATATTGAATAGAAAGAAAGAACTGAGAATAGCATTTCACTCATGGGTTGGAACAAGTTGCAACAGAGTCGGGGTAGGGTGGGACATTATGTTGCACAGACGGGTACTACGTAACCCATACGAATAGGAGGTGGTATACACTGGGAAAGTCTCCGAAGGACGACACTGATTATTGTAGTAGCGATAGAATATCGAGAGAGGATTGCAAAACATTGCGGCGAAACGGAGAGAGAGATTTCCAGAGAGTTGGTGAGTGAACGGGAGCGAGTTAATGATACGAAAGGCTTTCCTTTCTACTTTGTCTATGAGTGCAGTGTGAAGATGATCCTCCCCACACATGTGAAACAATATTCAATACAAGGATGCCACTGTGCCCCTGTAGCCTACAGAGCCAGAAGCTGCACCAGGGGCAAAGAACCCCTTGAGGCGGTTGAGCACACCCAGCTTCTGGGAGGCTGCCTTAGCAAGACGGTTAATATGGGGCCTTCTGAGTGAGGAGCAGAAGAGAAAGGAGACACCGAGAATATTGAGAGAAGATGAAGGATTGAGTTTAAGTAATTCTTGAAGTGTAAGGGATAGTTCCTCTGGAAGTACCGAAAACGGGTAGTACGTGTTATGCCCAGGTTTTTACTGGGGTTTGATTGGTTTGATTACGGTGGGTCTTCTTCCTAACTGGGAAAAAAAAAAAAGAAAAGTCAATATTGTTTTACCACAGACACAGAAAGAAAATAGAGGGATAATTATCACAAGACGTGCAATTCATATTCCATTTATTTGCACAAGAATATGCGCAGTACGTAAGGCTAGAACAAAATGGGTCAAGAACAACAATAATAAGATGCCTACGAACGAAGGCTACCAACTGACGTCTGACTCGTAAGACTAGATTGATTCTATGCAATATCCTAACGTGAGTATGGCTGGACCGCTTTCTAATTGAAAGATTACGCTTGTTCCTGTATTTATTTTCAGAGATAAGGAATACCACTCCTTTGTCAATCGAGGATTTACACTTGTGCTTAGGAAAGGCTAACTAACTAATTATATGTTGAACTTTTGGTTTTTACCTGCGTAGGGTTATTCTGGATTGGAAGCTGAACGTAATTATTTTGCTCAGCGTTAATTACACTCATGGTGCTTACGCATAAGTTAACTTGAATTTATTTGTTATTTGTCTTTGACCAGAATTATTATCAGTACTTCCCTGATTTATTGGGTTTCACTAGTACTTCCTTTTCTCTCACTTTTTGCATAAGCTCATAGTATCCGCATGTTTCTACGAATTACTTCTTTAGATAAGTACCCCGGTAGATAGGGTTTTGACCTACATTCCAACGTTTTTGCTCTTTGTATACTCCTTTTTCTGAGAAGAACATTAAGTATACAGTATATATTCTTTTCCACAGTTTAGATCCTCTATAACTTGTAGGTATAACAACTCACTTTAAGATGTGTAGATATAAGTAATCCAATCTTCGGTTAGATGGGGGGTGCCGTTGGCCGTTGGGGGGGGTTGTCCTGTCGTGAACCTGGGTTAGCACAGTTTTTTACTCGAGTTCTTGAATTGGGACCTTGAATACTATCTACCTAGCCATCGCAAAGGTAAAACTAGAATCAGCGTTATGCAGGAGTGAACTCCTGACTACTCTGGTCTTTGAAAGAACTTTGATGCAGAACTGAAGGTTGATGAGTTTCCGTGCGGTTTGGTCCTTATCCCAGATTAAAGCTACTATCCCTTCGGTAGCGTACTTATATTCCAACAATAGCGCAGGGGGTTGGGGTAGGGGAGGATATTAGTTAGCTTCCTTCAAAGATTCTAAATAAACCCAGCCTTCTTGATACCCACTTCAAACAACTTTTATTGGTGAGTGACTTCAGATATCGCAAATGTTATTTACGTCCATCAACAGTCATAAAGGGTAACAATACTTCAAACTGAGCCCTCAATCTTCAAGCTTGTCCCTCAACGCCCATTGACCACAAGAAAACAGCTCTACCCTTGAGATACTATAATATGGAAAATCGGCGGGAGTAGGCCTATATGAGGCCCCTTGTTCTCAAGCGGCCAGAGTCGGTGGTGTTATTAGGTGACAGAAAGGCACCTGGACAGTTGGTATCTTGCAGTGATTATTTCCTTGTGGCTTTGAGTTGGAGTGGGCTGTCTGGACCCTACTTCTTCGGCTTCCTTTGTCCCAGAGTCGGCGGAGTGGGATGGGGAACAAGGGCGAGGGTAGGTACGGGTTTGATGGCTCCATTCTTGGTGTCGCCTGTCTTTCCCATTTCTTTCCTTTCTTGGTGTTTTGGCATTGTCTCGGTTGATGACTATTTCCTTTCCTGGTGTTGGAGGACAGCTCATCTCGTAGGTAATGGTTCGAGCACGTTTTGTCTGGGCTGGGGGTTGTGCCCTTGTTGAGTTGAGGATTGGTGGGAGAATTTCGTCTTTTCCGTTTCATGCTTTTATTTTCCTGGACTTTGGAATTGTTTGTGGTGATGAGTTAGTCCCCTTCTGGTGTTAGAGGACGTGTCATATTGATGGTTAGCAATTCGTGTTCCGGGTTTGTAGGATATATCATTGTTGGTACAGGGAGGTGACCTTGAGTTGTTTTTCCCCTGGCGGTGTGGTAGGAAGCTCCGCCTACTATGCGCCTCCTGGCGGTGTGGCGGGAAGCTCAGCCATGTCCTTTCGTTCCCGGCTCTTTCCTCTACTCGGCCACTGTTTCCCATTCTTCCAACGTGGTGAGGAGGTGTGGTAGGAGGAGAGGGAAAATGGCTTGGTGGTGGTGCTTGCTTTTCCATTATTTCAGTAAGATTAAGAAATTGGGTTTTGGAAGCATTAAAGGTAACAATTAAGGTTTTCTCTGCCCCAATTGAAAATAGTAGTTAGATTAGAAGATAATTGTTGCATGGCTTCATTACGTTTGTTTTTGAGGGATTGCTTGCTGGGGCGTTCAGGGAAAACTAATTGAGTAGTGTAAGGTAGAGTCGTCTGCGTATGAATAGATGGGCCTACAGTTGAGAATACCATTTATGAAAATTAGAAAGAGAATGGGAGATAGGGACAGAACACGGAGGAACACCGGAGTTGATAGGATGAGGAAGTGAGTGATGGCCCTCCACAAACGCAGCTATGGAACGGCCGGAAAGGAAATTAGAGACAAAGGCACAGATGGAGGGATTAGGAAACCGAAGGAGGGTAATTTAGAAATTAAAGATTTTTGCCAGACCTATCGAAGGCCTTCGATATGTCTAGAGCAATAGAAAAGGTCTCACCGAAACCGAAGTCCCGAAAGGAGAATGACCAAAAGTTAGTAAGATATGAAAGAAGATCACCAGTAGAGCGACCCTTTAGGAAGCCATATACTGGCGATCTGAGAGTAGACTATGAGAAGAGAAATGCTTAAGAAATTTGGAAGGAAGAATAGTTTCAACAAATTTTAGAGATACAAGAGATGAGAGCAATTAGACGATAGTTGTAGCGTTGAGAGCAGCCACCTTTCTTCGGGACCGGTTGAATGAGAGCAAACTTCCAGCAAGAAGGGAAGACGTTAGAGGATAGACAAAGACGAAAGAGTTTACCTCGTCAGGGAGTCAGCACGGAGCACAGTTTTTGAGTACAACAGGAGGAACACCGTACGGACCTGTAATCCTTCTTAGTATTGAACAGAAAGGGTAGGAAGTACATCTTTAGAAGAGATTAGGATATTAGGCATAAGTAGGAGAGAGGGGGTGGAGAGGGAGGAGTAGCACCGAAATCATCCAAAGTGGAGTTTCTAGCAAAATTTTGAGCAAAAAATTCTGCTTTGTCAGAGGAAGAAGTGATGGTTGTGTCATCAGAGTGGAAACGGGGAGGGAAAGACGAGGAAGATTTTTTTTTTGGAGAGGTATTTGGCTAGATGCAAGAAAGATTGGGAAGAGCTAGTATTGGATAGTTTCAGAGCTTTTATTATTGATGAAAGAGTGCTTGGGCAAGTCGAAGAACAGATTTGGCTGATTCCGGGCAGAAACATAGGAAGAATGATATTCTTGAGTTTTAAGGCATCTCTACCATTTGAATGTTTCCTCCTTGTTGCGGACAGCAGTAGAAAAAGTGTGAGTAAACCAAGATGTTTTTGCATTAGACTGAGAGAAAAAAAAATGGAATGTATGCTTTCATGTCCGAGAAGATTACCTCGGTAATGCGTTCAGCACTCTCCGTGGGTCACCGGCCACAAAAGCAAAATTCATTCGATGGGAAATCAAATAAATACTGCCGAAGAGCCTCCCAGTCGGCAGCGCCAAAGTGCCACAAGCGCTGCCGGTTGGGAGGATCGTGTTGCCTTACCTGAGAGATAGGACAAGTGAAAGATATTAGTTTATGGTCGGAGGAGCCCAAATGAGAGAACAAATTTATAGTATAAGCAGAAGGGTTAGAGGTTAGAAATAAGTCAAGAATGTTGGGCCGATCTCCAAAGCGATCAGGGATACGGGTGGGTTGCTGGACTAGCTGCTCTAGGTCATTTAGGATAGACAAAATTAAGGCTTGTTCACCAGGTTGGTCGTGGAAACAGAGGAGAGCCATTGGCGGTGGTGAACGTTGAAATCTCCTAGGATGGAGATTTCTGTGAAAGGAGAGATGGATAGAATGTGTTCCACTTTAGAAGTTATATAGTCAAAGCATTTTGGATAGTCAGTAGAATTGGGGAGAGATAAACAGCGCAGAAATATTTAGTTTGAGAGTGACAAGAAAGCTTTAGCCAGAGAGTTGAGAATTCAGAAGAGTCTAAGTTGGGAACACGAGAAAAAGCGAGATTGTTGCGCACATATACGCAACATCCACCTTTGGCTTGAAACTGAGGATAGAGATAGTAGGAGGATACAGAGAAGGGTTTGCTGTCAGTACCGGTAGTCTACCCATTAAAAGGCTACCGACTCTTGATTAATCCTTTTAGATACCATATTATCTTTCCTAAGCTTCACAAAATCGTCTATATATAGCTGAAAAAAAAAAAAAAAAAAAAAAAAATCGCCGGTACAGAAGGGATTAAGATGAAAAATTGCTCACACTCCTCCTCACCAAGCCCGCCCCATGACAATTTTGGATTTACATTGTTGTTTGACTGGGTTAATTCAAACTAGATGTGAAGGTCAGTGGAATGTGATCTTCATCTGTAGGCTATAATGTATACTGAATATACTGAATTGCCATATTTGTTATCATATCGAAATCAGTACTATAGGTATAGCGCCAACGAACTTGACAATAATCTTGATCCCTTAACTTCTCATAACTCAAAATGAATGAAAGGAATTGAGCTGACATTTCTATCATTTGGGAAGAGCCCACCAGAAAATAGGTGAGGATATTTACAGCCACTTTGCTCTAGGCCCTTTTGAGTTATGAGAAGTTAAGGGGTCAAGATTATTGTCAAGTTCGTTGGTACTACCTATAGCTACGGTATGATCTAGACAAGATATTAAGCCCCATGCTGCACTGACACCAACCCATCCGCATTGCTAGCATAAGGACGTGCAACGACAACAACAGAAGCCGATCAAACAAAAAAACAATGGAGAAGCCACCAGAGAAAACGCAATCAAAAGGGGAAACTATGATAGCCTTCCCAATCAACATGTGGCCGCCACACTACACTCATGACTCCAGCTACTCTATGCAAATTAACCATCAACCGCTACAATGTGCACCTATAAACTATCAAACCCACAGTAAAGTGTACACAGAGATGCAAAGTGAATATCTAAAACCAGTGCTAACCTATCACCATAGTGCATATAATGAAGAAATGAACAGGCCAGAAATAACAGAACAGCTCACATGCCATATGCAAATATCCCTCAGATCCAGCACAAGCCAAATACCAAAGTGAAACCAATGTATGCATCATCCTCACATAATTCCCAAGTGCAAATAACCCCTAGTGCGACTGGCTACCTAAAAGAACACAAAGCCAGAGTGTCACCCATGCCCCTCTTGCCCCGAAACCGGGCAACACAAACGCCGACAAAAACGGAGTGGCTATGCGCGCTGAACAAAGTAGAATCAAGCAATCAAGCTGCTGGCTTAAAACAATTTTTGAGTTCGTTCCTCAAAGCTCCCAGGTTAGACGGGAGTAGGAATAGCATCGATTATAGTGAAGAAGGAGATTCTTTATTCTTTGGTTTTATCAACAAAAGCAGGCCAAGGAATAGCTCAATCCATATCCACACCAAATGTGGGATTATGATCGAGCAGCATAATCGAACGCAAGGTAGGCCTCTTGACTTTGTCTCTGACTTAACCAACAAAAGTGGGGAGGAAATAGATCCATTAGCCTCGCTAACATTCCAAGAAAGGTTCGTAGTAGAAGAACTAATTACAACTAGTGCAAGCCTGCCAAACCAACCTAAGCCTAGGCCTGCATCAAAGTACTCTATCGAGATTCAGGACAGTGAAAATTTTAATTGTCCACCTACGCCCGGAAATACTTTGTGTTTACCAAGTGCAAGGGATCCTTTAGTGTCATCCTCCAGGTTCAGCGTGAATAGTGATCAAGTGTGTCGCGCTAAAGACGAGGGCGAGAAGAAGTAGAGCAGAACGTATACTGGAATTTGTTTGGGCCTGAACCTAGCTGGGAAGTGTGAATATCCCAGGGTCCCTGTAGTCAAGAAACAAGACAACCGGCGCCTCTACCAGTGTGCTCCAATCTCGTTCTCCCAGTGCTTCTACTCTCTACGAAATCCTTTAAGTTTTTTTCCTAGTTCGTAACGGTAACGATGATTATAGGTGAGGGTTTAGACTT
Organism: Paralithodes platypus; assembly: GCA_032716605.1. Classification (NCBI taxonomy): domain Eukaryota; kingdom Metazoa; phylum Arthropoda; class Malacostraca; order Decapoda; family Lithodidae; genus Paralithodes; species Paralithodes platypus. The sequence continues at coordinate 6,905 of JAVRFV010000337.1, forward strand.
AGGTATGTCAAGGTTCACATAATAACGTAAACCTAGATTATCCGTTCTTCCCTTCTTTATTTATTATCCGTTGCTCTGATTCGAGGAACAGTACACATTCTATCGTACGGAAAATATTTTACATACTTCCTCGAATTCAGGCTCCTGTATTTTTCCGCTTGGAAATATATATATATTTATCCGGTTATAAAGACATACAGTTACACGTAAAACTTGAACGTTTTAGTCAGACCTGAGTTTATGTGCTACCTATCATCCGGGTACAGATCCAATAGTGAAAGAAGAGTATAGTTGACTACTACACAGTAATTATTATGCTTTTATGAAGTTATCTTTCATACTTATTACTCTGTGAGTTATTATAGTTTAATTACTTATTCAAATTGCATTAACTTATTGTTTAACCCCTTCTATACCAACGATGTACTTTTCATTATATTCTGGCAACCATAAGGCAATTTTTGTTCAGCTTAGGAAGGACGTCTACCCATTAAATGGCTACTGCCTATCTAAATTAGTCCTTTTAGCCGCCATATATCCTCCCTAAGCTAAATAAAATTGTCTAAATGTAGCTGAAATCAAATATAAAAGACGACTCCGGTAGAGAAGGGGTTAAGGAATAAAACCTGTATATCCTTTACCTATGTGTTTTGTGTCCATTGCTTATTACTAGTGTGGATTAAGAGGGTTAAAGTTCATCCCTACTCAGTAGAGAGGGTACCTAAGTTGATGATTAATGCTGATTCCTAAGTTGGAAATCGCAATCAGATTTCTCACGTTATTTGAAAACGTGGCATAATACCCATGACACGAGAGCGTAAGACACTGATTGTAACGGCTTGTTTTCATGTAAGACCCTAACATCTACAGTCTTCAGAAGATCCACAAGGAAGTCCTCCCTACCTTCTGTCACCGTCACACGACAGGACCACCCCCATGGACCAGGACGTGTAGGGAATACCATGCAGGCAGCCACGACTTCAGAGATGGTCGGAACCTGCCTATATCTTCCCCGCAAGACTCCTAGAGGATCCCCTCGATCGTGCTGCTATAAATAGCCTATCCCTGTCTTATGTAACATTGCACCTCTACCTATATGATTTTGTGTGTTTACATCTTCTTCAGTCGAGTAAGAACCTACCTATAAAGTCAATACAACCCCAGTAAAAACCTGGTATAACATATATAATTATATATAAGGAATATGTATCCAGTGTTACACCCAATGTTTAATTTCATCTGACGGTAAATTGGATCCTTTAACAGCTAATTTCTTGATTCTTAATGGAAAATATGAAACTACTATGGCCCGCAGTACCAAACGTTCCCTTCCCTCGAAGGTATCCTTCCTTTCAAAATTCGTAGTATAGAAACATTCTTTGGGATTTGTTTGGCTGAGCGAATGCTTTCGTAAACGGTCGCCGCGACCGTTTACGTCCAATATTATTGGAATCTGAAGAGGACCTTCGACCCTTCTCTTCGATGGTCGCCGGATCCCTTCGTTTGCTAATTGAATTTTATTATTTGTATTATTGTTTCAATTCGTAAATTAAAGGTTACAGAAGACATTCTTTAATGCAAATCAATTGCATAATGTACGAAACTATTAATATATATTAATATGGGTTACAATTAGCACATTTCCAAAGACTTTCGATACATCTTCAATGACGATGTTGAACTTGACAGGAGCCGTTGTACAGGCACTTTCACCTGAGGCCTATGTCGGCCAGCCTTGACAAATTGTAGATCACTTCATCAGATTTTATTCGCCCAATTACTACCCAGGTAAGGAAATTCACGACATTCCATTATACTTGCTTGTATTTTTGGCTTGGAATCCTCATTTGGGGACTATTATTATCTATCTATTTGAGGCATATTTCCTGAAATAAGTCTTGCAATTGACAAGGATGGGTGTGAATGGGATCTGCCGTGTGTGGGCGTGTCAGCTCTGCAGACTAGTTATATATGTTCATTTATGGAAGTATTTAAAGTAGGCCTAGGCCTAGCCCAATCAGGGAGAACATGGTATACTTGGTAAAATTCTAGTTTCACGTACACAGCGACAACAGAGAGGCGCCGTTGTAAAGGCATAGCTTCCCGACCAACTATGAAGATCAGGGAAATTGCTGGGTAAAAGACGTAATATAATGATAATAAACTACATTAACGACATTAGCCTAACCTAACAACCTTACCTAACCTAACCTAGTATTATGTAATAGCTATGGTACCGCATATGGGGAGAAAATATATTTTTTTTTACAGTAGGTATAATTCCTTATAATGCATTTCCGCCGCTTTGGACATATATAGGAATTAAGTATTTTGAGACTTAGCCCCATGAGGATAATGCCACGCTTTCACAGTTTATTCTGGCTATCATAATGAAGATTTGTATAAAACTTAGGAAGAATCTGTGAGCATTATAAGGGTAAAGACTATCTCAATTAACCCTCTGACGTCCATATGCCCTTCCTAATCTGAATATAATCGTCTAATGATAGCCAGGAAACAAAAACAGTAATGCGTGATCGTATCTTGAAAGGGTTAGCAAGCTGTGTATTTACGTTTAGGAATCGGACCACAACAGCTACTCTCGGACAGTATAATGTGCGGGAAAGACGGTATCAACGAGAGACTATTGTGTTTGGTGATTTGAATAAATTAATATTATCACCAACCCACTAATTAACTTACACACATAAATAAGTAACACCCCGTTCTTAACATTAATCATCCATTACAAACCCCAATGTACCTGAATAAATTAATGAAAGCACATGGTCCTCCCGGGATTCCAATTCGGGACACCACACCCAGAACATAAGCATTTAAACCATTACACCACCAGCACAATGGAATTTATGAATACATGTAAGGGAACAAGGACTCGAACCTAGGATGCTCACACATAAATCCAGCGCACTAACCATTACGCTATCAAAACAGTATACAGGTATATGAGAAGGAAAACAGGAAAATCAACATGAAATTGGATTGCTTTAACCATTGTATCACTTCCAAAGACATAAGGAACTGTGAACTGTAATTTTAACTTTACACAGACAATAATACACGGTACAAGGAAGGGACTTGGTATTCGTGTGATATTCAATCAATCTTCCCTGCCTCCTATGGCTTACTGTTTTAAACTGCGTGTGTCCAGGTATTTTGACCCCAACGTAACTTGAATTTGTAGCAGCTACAGAACACCGGAGGTTAATGGCTACTACCTTGAGAAACATATCAATGAAATAACAGAAATTATGAAGGTAAATTGCAAGAAGGATTCAGAAACTTTTTTTTAAACGATAGTTAGACCACATTTGGAGTGCCATAATATGCCCAGTCAGTATGGTCTCCATATAAGAAAAGAAAAAAAAAAAAAAAAAAAAAAAATACTGTAGTTGAAAATGTTCTCCGAAGAGTCTCAAAGCTGGTGCCAGGGCTAAAATCTCTCAGTTACCCTGATCGACTGGAAGTACCGTACTAAAAATACCTTCAATGGCCTATCAACGTGTAAGGGGTGACATGATCGAGGTATATAAAATATTGAATGGACAGAATGACAGAGAGCTGAACTTCCATCTTGAGAGGAATGAAGGACCAACCCGTGGCAACAGCAAGAAACTGGCCAAGGAAAGAACAAGAACGAAGAGGCGGCAAATGTAGCCTACTTCAGCTCAAGAATCGTTGATGTGTGGAATAGCCTACCTAATGCAGTGATTGAGGCAGGGAATGTGGTGTCTTTCGAAAAAAAAAAAAAAAAATCGCCTCGACAAGTTTTGGAATAATCAAGCCATCAAATATAACTTTGAGGACAAATTAATAACCACCCCAGGCCACCACGTTAGTTTAAGTTTAGAAGACGATGATCTGGACATACAGGTTGTAGAGAGACTCGGAGCAGTGGTGTAAGAGAGGGATGAGCGATGATCAAGGGACAATTCAGCGGGCAGGTCGAGAGCACCCAAAACCATCCCAGACTCACCGTGCTCCTGCAGTGAATCGGACCGGCAGCCAAACGTATCCCCGGGTGGCAGGCTGCATGCCACAAGGGGCTCACTCAGCGTAGACATGAACAGGGAAGAACAGCAAAAAAAAGCATAAGTTGTCACCATATAAAGAAAAAAGGGGAACGCATGGAAGATACTAGCTGCGGTTACCAGGTGCCCCAGGCAATGAAAGGGAGTAAGACCTCCGCAGGGCCACGAAACCCAGAATGTGGCCAATTGAAATGGGACAAGCCTCGGCTTTGAGCTAGGGACCTTGTACAACCCGGGCATTTGTCCTGTAGCTTTGCCCCATGAAGAATGGGGCCGGCGTAGTCACCTGTCACACTCACTGGGAAGAGAGAAGGGAGTCAGCAACCCTATAGTATGGCATCGTTTCGGGGCCATGGGTACGCGTCACTTACTCGAACCTACGCGTAGCTTTATAGCTACTTGTATGTAAGCAATATGAGTGATATTGCATTTATTAGGCAAATAAATAGTCTATATTAGGGTTAGATTAGGGTTAGGTTAGGTTATAGTCCATGAGCCAGGCCAGATATCGGTACCACCTGGGGTGACTAAACACGAATGGTACTAAAATGTTTATAGAGTGACTGTAAGTACATTAAGATATGATAGCCTTCTCGCACTGGTAGCTTAGTCTAATTTTTTTGATGCAATAGGGGCGCTACCCAAAAATAAAGATTTTTAGCGTGACGCTCGGCGTTTTCCTCATTTTCTTTAAAATCCATCACACAATCATCGCGAAACTTTGAACACCTATGTAGAATTATATTCTCTACCAGAGTTGTTCCTAGGTATTTTTCAAATTTCCTCATATTTCGGAATATACTCTATATTTTGGGTATTTTCCTCTAAATCTAGAATAAATCCTTAAATATGGGGAACATTGAAAAATATATTCTAACAGCTCTTGTAGCTTATTTGATTCTCTACAAGAATTATTCCGATGTGTATTTCAAGTTTCTCCATATTTAGGGGTTTATTTCATATTTGGGGATTTTTTGTTATATTTTGGGGATAATTTATTATTGGAAGGAGCAAACATATGTAGAGTGGTTTCCATGTAATGTGTTTGTTTGTTCATGGTTTAATGGTGATATTTTTTGCAGGTGTGTGTCGACTGTTTGACGGCAGGATGGAACCATCTGCGAGGAAGAGAGCACGGATCGACTGTATCATCCACTGCTCTGATGATGACAGCGATGCTCTGGTGTCACCACAGGATTTGGACTCCTGGAACACATTGCTCAGGGCTGCAGAAATCAGGCAGCATGATCCAGTCCTGGAAGCAGCCAAGGGCCTTGAAGAAGGAGGAATACCACACATACATTATCACCGTAAATGTCGTAGTCTCTTTACAATGAAGAAGTCACTGGATTCTATCCTTGCCAAGGGTGTCAAGATAGAATCAGCAAGCGTCGACCCCAGGAGGAGGGCATCAAGGGATGCCCCTAGTACTAGCAGGGTGTATGCCAAAGTATGTATCTTCTGCGAGAAGTCAAGCAAGTACATAAAAACAACAAAGACAAGGGAGCCACTCATACAGTGTGTTGAGCTACGAGCAGATGAGAAGATTCGCAGAGCAGCAATAAGGAAACTCAACCAGAGAATCCTTGGTTTAGTTAGCAGAGACCTTGTTGCTGCAGAGGGTCACTACCACAAGTCGTGCTACAAACTCTTCACAAAAGATGATTTCCCAGCGGCCGCCAGGTCGGGTGCAGGTGAAAATCAGGAAGAAAGCGAGGAAGCACGCTACGAAGAGGTTGAGACAGAAGCCCTCGAGGAACTCTGCTTGTATATAAGGACCAAATTATTCCCCAACCCAGAGGTACTGCCTATGACAAACCTCACATCTAGGCTTGAGAGATCCATGATGTCCCGTGGTATTATCCAACTGAAACCAGCGACAAAGAAACATGTTCGCCGAAAGATTGAAACCGAGTTTGGAGAATCACTACGCTTTGTCCCAGATGAGAAAGGAAAGCTTCTAATCTATCCACGCAGCCTCTCAATGGACGACCTTGCCCGGCAAGCACACAAAATGGGAAAAAACCTCCAAGAAACAAAAGCACCAAACTCTGAAGATGTCTTAACCAAAGCAGGAATGCAGCTGAGGAATGAGATCAATAAACAAGATGTGAGTCAGCCATGGCCTCCCGATACAGATCAGAATGTCATTCCTGCAGCAGTCACTCAATTCCTGCACACCCTGCTGACAGGAGAGTGTGAGTGTGAAACTCCCTCTGAAAGAGCTCAACGTCTTGCCACTTCCTTTGGCAGTGACTTGGTCTTTGCTGTTACCAGTGGCAAGACAAAACCACCCAAGCACGTACTGCTGACCAATGCTGTAAAGTCTTTGACAGGAAACACAGAACTGATCCGAACTCTGAATCGTCTTGGTCACTGTGTGTCTTACTCAATGTTTGAGGAGATCGATACAGCCCTTTGTATCCAGAAGCTGGAATGCTCAAAGGATGACATTCCACTGCCAGCAAACATCTACCCTGGTGTGTTCACAACCCTGGCCTGGGATAACATTGACCGACTTGAAGAGACCCTAAGTGGAGCAGGTACTTCTCATAGAGTCAATGGCATTGCTGTCCAGTCCAAGGTTGCAGGCCCTGTGCCAGAGAAAGTCCTGCCAGAGATTACCAAGTCCAAGATAAGAAGCATCACTCAGACATCATCAATGCTGCCAATATACAATGTTGGGCGGCGGGCAGGGCCACCTAGGATTGAGACTGCGTATGTCGACACTACCAAGGAAGTCCAGGATTCAAAGACAAAGAACCATATCTGGCTTCTTACTCGAATGTCAGACCATGAGGACCAGTCCATCAGCAGTTGGACTGGGTTCAACATCAAAATGCGCAGAGACATTGCAGTGGTTCAGGACACTGTAAGCTACCTGCCCACTATCAATGCTCCCGCAACAGAAATGTCCACCGTTAATGAAATCTTGGAACAAACGCATGCTATCATGCAGTCCTTACAGCTTAACAAGATTGTGTGCGTGTTTGATCAAGCACTCTATGCCAAAGCTGCCGAAGTTATCTGGAAACAAGAGAAGTTCAAGAACATTATCATCAGGATGGGCGTCTTCCACACAATCTGTAATCTCATCTCCACCATAGGAAAGAGGTTTCAAGATGCAGGTCTTAGAGATCTGTGTGTGGAATCAGGTATCATCGCAGAAGGATCAGTGTCAGGAGTGATGAACGGCAAGAGGTACAACAGAGCAGTGAGACTACACAAGCTCGTGTATGAAGCACTGATGAGGCTTGCATGGAAAGGCTTCCTTTCATGGCTAGAAGAAAACCATTCAAGGGACATACACCATCTAGATGAAACACTGAAGGACATCAACAGCTTTCACAGCAATGTGTCTCAGGGACTCTTTCAAGAGCTGATGGAGAGTGAATCATGCACACATATCATGAAGCTTTTCCAAGTTTATCTTGAGACCCTCAGAGATGAACACAACCTCTCAGCATTCTGGATGTCATACCTGGACATGGTTGAGATCATGCTGGACTTAATTCGAGCCTCCAGAGAAGGCAACTGGATGCTCCACCTAGGAGCAATCCGACAGATGATACCGTGGTGTTTTGCCTATGACAAAGTGAACTATGCCCGGTTCCTAACCTACTACTATGCCTTGATGTCTCGACTGCCCATTGAACACCCAGAGGTCCATGAACACTTCATGCAAGGTGGCTTTTCGGTCCAGATCGGTAGCAAGAATCCCTTTGGACGGATCCCTGTGGACCAGACAATCGAAGAGACGATCAACAAAGACACCCAGACACCAGGGGGCACAAAAGGCTTCAGCCTGAAAGGCGAAGCTGCCGCCGGGTACTACCTGACATCGGAGTATCGCAGCAGGTACTTAAGGCAGCTCAGGACTATGGTAGTAGGCCAAAAGTATACTGACTTCAGCCACCCAGACCTACAGATGCCCAGGATTAGAAGAGATGAGGCCGATGTCCAATCTTTAGTTCAACTGATGGAGACCAGCTGGTTGAACCCCTTCAACGCAGAGCAAGAAGATCTTGTCAGTTTGTCAACTGCGACTATGGCACCACCAGAAGTTGTCAAAGACCTTCTAGGGGCCTACAGAATAGGAGAGGATGCATATCAAGCCTTCAAGGAAGAGCGCCTGGAGATCGATACGCCAACTATACAGTTTCATGACACGATGACGAAGACGAAACTGAGAACGTTCACTAACATCAGAATGAAGCCACGCTCACAAGACCATGCCAAGGAGGTTATCTTAAAGGCTGACAGGAACCTATTTGGCCAGATGATCCTTGTTGCCGAGAACAGAAAGCTCAAAATGAGTGATGTCTTGGCTCATCCCCTGGGGCCTTTGCCTTGGGCACTTGCCAGCGGTGATGGGTCTCTCCGCAAGACCAACAAGGCTGCCCTCGCAAAGGAGTTAGAGAGGAATGTTTCTCCTGCAGAAGTGATACCCGAGCCCTCTGCTACCATAATTGATGGGATGAGCCTGGTCCACAAACTGAAGGGAAACGACAAAACTTTTTCACAGCTTGCAGGTACAGCACTGAGTCACGCTGTTCATGAAGGTGCTAAGAGCAGGCGCATTGATGTTGTGTTTGATATCTACAAGGAGACATCCATCAAGGATGCAGAACGAGCCAAAAGAAGTGCAGGCACAGGAATTCATTTCAAGAACATTCAACCTGGGCACAACATCCAGCAGTGGAGAAAGTTACTCGGTAGTTCCTCCAACAAGGCAAGTCTTATCAAGTTCTTGGTAGAAGAATGGAAGGCACCACAGCACAGGGAGAAGCTCAAGGACAAGGAGCTGTATGTCACATGTGAGCAGCGCTGCTTCAAGATCACCAAAGAGCAGTGGGAAGAGGCTCCTGAGCTTAAGTCAACTCAAGAAGAAGCAGACACACGCCTTCTTCTCCATGCACTTCATGCAGCAGAATCTGGGAACAAGTCTGTCATCATCACTGCAGAAGATACAGACGTCATGGTGTTGTGTCTTGGCATGTGCCACAAGATCCCATCCCATCTGTTCCAGAAGTGCGGGACGAAGAACCGGACAAGATTCCTGGATATCACCACACTGAGCCGCACACTGGGAGGCAGCGTGTGTGATTCATTGATTGGTATGCATGCCTTTACAGGCTGTGATACCGTCAGTGCATTCGCTGGCCGAGGGAAGATGACGACACTCAAGCAGGTGAAGATGGACAAGACATACCAGCATGCTTTTCACGAACTTGGACGCTCATGGGAAGTGTCTCCTGAACTCTTTGAGAAGCTACAGGAAATCACCTGCCACATGTACCTACCATCTACCCACACAACTAAGGTAAAACAAGCTTCGGTATGAGCTGTTCTGTGCAAGACGTGGAGAGGTAGAGTCAAGTCAACTCCCTCCTTGTGAGGACTGCCTCTTCATTCATGCACTGCGTGCAAACTACCAGGCTGCGATCTGGAGGAGAAGTCTTCAGAGCCAGCCATTTGTTGCGAACCCAACAGACTGCGGTTGGATGACAGATGAGGACGGTAAGCTTGCCGTCAACTGGATGCGAGGCTCACCAGCACCAGATGCTGTTATGCAGCTACTGTCTTGCAAGTGTGTGCGGTCATGCGAACTCCCTAAGTGTACTTGCCTCAGCAATGGTCTAAAATGCACGGACATGTGCAGGTTACAGACATGTCAGAACAAGGCTATTGAAGAAGAGCCGGTGGCACAACAGTCAGATTCCGAGTCTGACGTAGATGATATTTAGGAGTAGTAATTTGCCATAATAGTATGTACAAGCCCATGGCATGCTTAGTGTGTATTTACAGGACTTGTATTAAATGTGACAATTACTATATGCATTTTGTTGACATTTAGGCATTCCTGTCCCCAAATTTGACATTTTAAACAATTTCGGAATTTTCGGTAGGGTATGTCTATTCAAGAAGTGATAACGACCATTAAGCTACCAATGTGCAAGGGCTATCATATCAAAACATAAACTAGAGACATGTAGCAAGCTAAAAACACCTAAGAGAATTAGTCACCCCGGGTGGTACCGATATCCCAAAATTCGGGTCTTGGCTCATGGACTATTAGGTTAAGTTAGGTTCTAATATATAAAATATAACGAATTTATAGGGAAAAGAACGGGAGGCCATGCACGCAGCCGGATCCCATGTCTTGGCCCCGCCCACTGCCCAAAATGTATAAATATTATATTATATTAGATTAGATTAACCTAACCTAACCCTAATATAGACTATTTATTTGCCTAATAAACGCAATATCACTCATATAAATATTATATTAGATTAGATTAACCTGACCTAACCTAACCTAACCTAACCCTAATATAGACTATTTATTTGCCTAATAAACGCAATATCACTCATATTGCTTACATACACGTAGCTATAAAACCAAATTACAAAGACATTCGGTTCTTTTTCGTAGACACAGTTTGTGTATATAAATTATGTTTCCCATTACGATATGGTTTAATATGTACCGTGTAATTATTTTTTTAATCCTCCCGACATATGACGCGATTTTGAGCCTATTAGGGATACTTTAAAGCCTTTGTTACCAAAAGGGGTATTTAGAAACCCTTTTAGTATAGTTACTTCAACCTCCGCAGTTGTCTTTGAGTTAGCTGTGGGCAGAAAACTAATTTTGGAGAGGTAATTATAAGAGTGAGAGAACTATTTCTCATTGCTAATCTGGCAACCTCTGCGTCATATGAGTCTGAAAGGGTTAATTAATTATATAGATGATATTAAGGCTCTATTTCCATAATAAACGAAATATAACTCATATTCTTACCATACACGTAACTACAAGCTACGCGTAAGTTTGAGAAGAAGCTACGCTTAAGTTTGAGAAGGTGACCCGTACCCCTGGCCCCGAAACGATGCCATACTATAGAGCCCATCCTCCAGCACCTGTCACCAGGTGGACTCTGCCAAATTTGCAGCGCTCGTGTGACACTGCAATAATGGTAGATTTACTTGAGAGCATTTCCCGCAACTTTTATCCATAACTCTCAACTGGCAGCTTCTGTAATAGACTTCTATCAACATCGTGTCATTTTTTACAATCGACCTTTAGTCTATAATAGTCTGCCACCATATATATTCATTTTCTTTCGTAACATTGTTATTAGAGAAAACGAAAATATATTGTGAGAGTCTTTTATAAAATACGAAAAACAATTATTCGATTCTTTATCTATGTTGTTTCTCAGTGTTGGGGCTTGTACTGAAGGCAAAGCATTTAATAATTAAGAAAAATAAATATTGGAGAAGTTTCACTACGTTTATTGTGATTTATATTCGTGTTCTTATATCATTGTTACAATGTCGATATTTTGATCTTATCATTGTCATACAAGTGCGCGATGTGTTTGTCAGTCTTCCGAATAGCAATTCAGAAGATAACGTTTCTTGAAAAGGGGCTCCAGTCCTGCCGCTTTTCTTGCGTTACAGTATGCTGGTTCAACAACCAGAAAGGTAGATAGTCTCTGAAGGCCTATTATAACTAACTAGCTTACACATATTGAACTGTAATTACAAATACAGTTATGTGCTCAGATACTACTAAGCAGATGGGTACCCTGCCCGATCTGCTGTTCGATTCCAAGATGTATTCGAACAAAAATACCATCATGTCAGAGTGTGAAGAAATGGAGTATTTGGGAACAGGAAAGTATGGCACGGTGTACCTAGTACAGTACCGTGGACAAACGGCAGTCAGAAAACTAGGGACTAAGTACGCTTCACAACAGGATTACTTAATGGAGGCTAAGACCCTAATTGACGTGGACGGTGCAGGAGGAGCCCCGCGTCTATTAGCTGTGGCTCGGGACCATCCTTGTCTCATAATATCTTATTGTGACGGCACAGAGCTGGATGAGGTAACTTGCCCCTATGAAATTCGTCATGAGAGTTTGTGGTGGATGAGAGTTTTCTTTAGTTTGGCATCAAAATTGTCTGAGTTCCACTGGACGGGATATATCCATAACGACATCAAAGGGAACAATGTCTTGGTTAATATGGATGACATGAACTATCCTAAGGCCATGATTATTGACGCTGGTCTCGCTTCTAACACGGGCATCCCACCACCTAAATACAAGAACCACTCACCCAACGATTACAAGAACTTTCCCGACTATGCGCCTGAGTTTTTCTTTGGATTCATCAGTCACCCAGCCAGCGATGTTTTCGGTTTGGGGAAAATGTTTCATGGACAATTGAAAATTATCAATTCCCGCAGGGCGTCCGAGCTGCTGTGGCCCTCTGAGTTTATCAACCTTATCACATCAATGGTATATAAAAATCGTAGAAAACGCCCATCACTAAATAATGTCATCGAAACTCTCCGGAGAGTAATTGCTATAATCCAAAATAAGATAATAGGCGAGGGTAAAATGGTTAGTGTTGAGGCCATTGACGGGTGAAGGAAGGAAAGTTTTTTTTAGTGTTGAATCGGGAGTAGAATTGACACTATTAATGAGGCCATATATTATTTATTTATTTTATTGTTATTTTCAAATGATTTTATTTTGTTTAGAAACAATCTCAAGGAATCAGTGGGTTAAAGACCATGTCAATAATTAACCCTCTAACTCCGCGAGATATTTCCTAACCTAATAAAGACGTTTGAAGATAGCGACATATATAAATATTTGGCAATATCAGATTATAAGCGGTTGGACCAGCGACCCTTCTCCGTGGAGAGAAACTATACCTTGTTCCAAATAGTTAGGCCAGATATCGTTAACCCTACCTCTACTTGCGAGTTTCAGGCAATAAGGAAGTTGGAGCCGTTGATATGGAACAGAATAAAATATGTAAGTTTTTGATGAATAGCAAGTTTGATTAATGGTATTTTATGTGTTCATATATGCACGACAAACCATATTTTAGCTGGTAATTCTGCTAGATATAGATGTCTACAGCTCCAACTTCCTTATAGCCCGAAACTCGCAAGTGGTCAAATAAACCATCCTATTTTGCAAACATATACAGTTCCTTATCCAAAACATATTTGTCCATATACTGTTTTTGTGAACCCCATTCTTCCTCATGTTTAACCCCATTAGTTTGAGATTTCAAGACGTTTGATATATTAGTTTGATGTTAAAACCATTCATGTCATTTAGGTGTCTATTTTTCCTGGCGATCGATAAAGAGCCTGTAATTTAGGAAGAACTGGCCTTTGCCAGGAGATTTCTCTACCGAAAATTGTACAAATTGATCTCGAAGGGGGGTCTTGGGGGTAGTTTTCTAAAGCTTGATGAAGGTCTTAGGAGGAAACTACAGACAATAATAATTAAATAAGTATATGCACAAATATATACAAATCTTTCCTAAACCCCTGCAGCACGAGGACGTATTCTTATCATATTCAAGTTAACATTAGACTATTTTCTTTAGCTTGTAATCTACCTCCAGGACTCGAAGGGGTAAATACAATCTCAATAAAGCCTCAGAATAACATTGGTCTTTTTAAACTACATAAAATCGTCTAATTTAAGCCAGAATCAAAGGTAAAACTTTGTCATCGTGCTGAAGGGGTCATCCTATGACTAACTGCTTTAAGCTTTGTGTGTCTAGTCATTTTGACCACAACATCCCTTTAATTTGGCTCCATCACTTTTGGCTTTGGGGAGACGGTTGTTACTGGCAAACTGCCTTTGTCTCCTTCGCACACATAGGGAAAAAACTCCCAAATAAGCACAAAACTAAAAAAATCCTTCACTCGCTCACATACTTGCCAATTGGAATATTTAATAACTCTGCACAAGCAAAAGACTTCCGCATCAGGCACCAGTATACAACTTAGTCGATTACTTCAGCGTTTTCTCTGCAATATTGCCCTGCGAGTCTTCCTGTTCCATATACCAATTTGCTCTAGATCTTGCACACCTTGCTCCCTCCTGGACATTCAGACCCCTGTTCATCAAAGCATCTCACCAGCTTTGTTTTTCTCCCACACTCAAACTCAACTGTGTTGGTGGTGTAATGGTTTAGGTGTTTATGTTCTGGGTGTGGTGTCCCGAGTTCGAATCCCGGGAGGACCATATGCTTTCATTAGTTTATTCAAGTACATTGGGGTATGTAATTGATGATAAATGTTAAGAATGGGGTGTTACTTATATAAAGGGGTAAGTGCCAGAGTATATACATGTTCATACCACCTGAGCAATACTTTTTTCTGCTCTAACCTACTCCATACATAACTTCATCCTTCCATACCATCTAACACCACTTCATGTCCTCTTGTTCCTTCATGTCCAGCATTTCCACCCTCCTACACAGACATTCAAGGTCCATGTCTCACAACCACCATGCAGTACTATTGGCCCTGCTAAACATTCCAAGCAACACTATAGCACTCAAAAAAATCATGCGAAAATTCCATAAAACACTTTAATATCAACCATTTGGGGGAAGAGAACATTTGGTTACTTTCAATGCTTCCAAAACCCAATGTCTCCCATTTATCTACCCGTAAAGAACTCCCACAGGACTATCCCTTATACTTCAATACAAATATCAATCCTTCATCTACTCTCAGTATTCTAAGAATCTCTTTCTCTCCTGATCTCACTTGGAAAGACAACAGTACCACCCTTGCTAAAACAGCTTCCCAGAAGCTGGGTGTGCTCAACCGCCTCCGGGGGTTCTTTACCCCTGTACAGCTTTTTGCTCTGCACAGGAGCAGTGCGTCCATGTATTGAGTATTGTTCGCATGTGTGGGGAGGATCCTCTCACACAGCACTTCGACAAAGTAGAAAAGAAAGCCTTTCGTCTCAATAACTCACGTCCAATCGTCCACCCACCGACTCTTTGCAATCTCTCTTCGCCGCAATGTTGCATCTCTCGCTATTCTACCGCTATTACAATAATCAATGTTCCTCAGAGATTGTGTTGCAAGACGGGTGCTACGTACTCTACGTAGACGAGGTGGTATACTACCTCATCTACGTAGCACCCGTCTTGCAACACAATCCCATCCCTACTCTGTGCAACTATCCAATCCAAGAGCAAAACTATATTCTCAAACCTATTCAACAGCTGAACTCTGGAACACTCTCCCTGAATCCATCTTTCCCCTCATCCTATGACTTAAATTGCTTCAAACTCTGTGTCCAGGCATTTTGGCTCTAACGTTCCTTGATTTTGGCATGTCACTCTTTCAACTGGGAAAGGCACTCATTACAGGCAGTTCTGTCTTTTGTCTCTTATTGCTCAGATTTCCTATATTCCCGGCCATCCCCCATTTCCTCACCACTCTCAAGTCGTTATTTCCCCACTTTCTCTAGTTATTTCAATCTCTATATCGTTATATTCCCTATCTCTCTCCTCACTTTAATCCTTCACCACTTAAAATTAATATTCTTAACTATGTCTATTTTCCCACCTCCAGTCGCCATCTATATCCATTATTTCCCTCTCATCTCCAACACCCAGCGACCAATATTAACTTACCATGACATTTAGAACTATGGACAGCACTTGAAAGTCGTCCACCAGTCCTCCCATCCATACAACGGTCCCTTCACCAAACCATCGGGTGTCCGCTTCACGTCCATAACATCTCCCAAACCAACCTGAATACATAAGATGCATTAGCTGTACATGTGCTTTGAACAAGAGATGCTGGACCCCTGTGATTCCTGGTACTGTACTGTTTGTTCAGTCTTCCACTCTGAACTCTCTCCCACAATCAATCTTTCCTTCATCCTATGACTAACTGCTTTAAATTTCGTGTGTCCAGTCATTTTGACCACAACATCGCTTGAATTTGGCTCTCACTTTTGGCTTTGGGGAGACAGTTGTTACAGACAACCTGCCTTTGTCTCCTTCGCACTCATAGGGAAAAAACACCTCCCAAATAAGCAAAACTTTAAAACTCCTTCACTCGCTCACATACTTGCCAATTGGAAAACTTAATTCTGCACAAGCAATAATATTTCCGTATCAGGCAGCAGAATGCAACTTACCCGACAGCTTCAGGGTATTGTCTGCAATATTGCCCTGCGAGTCTTCATGTCCCATATACCACTTTGCTCAAAATTGCTCTACATCTTGCACACCCTTCACCCTCCTGTTCCCGCCAAGTGCAAAAAACACGAGACGAGAATGTGTCATTCGTTCTATTTCGGAATGGAGTGACATGAAGCGAAATGGAAATTGAAGTATATTTCGCTACATTCCGCTCTCTTTCGTACTTTAGTGACATCCTGGGCGAGAATATACATTTGAGTGGTTTATGAGTTTAGAATCAAGCTACTAATAATGCCTATAGCCAAGCACTACAAGACAACACACAACTATATGTGCGACCCCGGGGACATCGACCTCTCAGAATCAATTAAACCTCCCCCGGGAAGACAGAGTCCACCTGGCTATAGGCCGTGCTTCGGGCATCATCTGGCTCTCCTCAGCTACCAGAGGAGGCTGGATGAGTCCGTGGCTGATGACTGTCCAGGCTGTAACATATATTGCACCCCATACCAAAAAACACTATGGAAGACTGTACTATACACTCAATCACGCACACCAATAACACAACATACACTCGATGAGGGCTCTGTTGTTGTTGTTGTTCGGCAAGCTGCCTGGCCGAACAGCCCCAAGGCCCCGAGCACGGCCAAGGCCATAACCGAGCGCCCCCACAGAACCCTCTCTGCCGACCACAATAAAGCCTGGGTGACCGAAGCCATTCCATGGCGGGGAGCTGAGGAGGGTGCGGAAAGTCGAAAACGCCTGGGAAACCAAAGCCCCACCCAGGGCCCTGTGCCCCTCAGCAATTATGAAGAGAAAGTTGAGGGGCAAGGGAAAAATGTGACGCTTTGGCTTCCAATCTTGGTAGATTGGGAGGTCAATCCATGGATGAGACGCCGTCATTTGAGATCTAGAAAATATATAAGTAAAAGGAACAGTGAGAGTAATTAAGCTATGGGTATGGCAGAGATCGCTCAGTTCTCACTCTGATAGACCAGCCCATCACCACATGACTAGAACCCAATCCTTTCAGCATCAGCTAGGAAAGGCCCTAGAAAGCCGCCTTTGGCGGGGGATAGCTCCCCTATTTCAACCCCTTTCGGGGTTGGGCACCCGCCCAAGGGCTCTGTTGGAACATTCGGTTCCGGCTATGGCCTTCCTCAGAGACTCGGAACTGTTCGGCCTGGCAGTCTAGGGAACAACAACAGCAACACCAACCTATCACACTAGCTTCACCACCCTTGCCCAGATCATTAATATTGGATACAATCAATCCATCATGCATATCAAACTCGTCATGATGTTATGCCATTATGACATTCACTTATCTAAAGTTTATAGCCTCTCGTTGTTATTCCTGTCCATCCTTCCCCATGCATCTCTGATCCTGATCGTGTTTCATAATTACGTACCGTGACTGGTTAACCCCTTCACCACCCTTACGTAATTTTCATCATATCCTGGTTACTATTAGACGATTTTATTAAGTTTATAATCTAGCTCTACGACTTTCATGGGTAAATATGATTCAGTATACCCTCTTGACAACACAGGTATTTCTTAAACTACATAAAATCGCCGAATTTAAGCCAGAATCAAAGGTAAAAGGGTGTTGAAGGGGTTAACACACACTCACACACATACTAATATTATAGGTGACTGTGGATGTTGTTTTTATTGCAAAAGAGGATGCAAGGATGAACCTCCGGTGCAGGGTTACACGGCGCAGAGTAGAGGGGCATCGAACTCCATACCCGATCAGGTGAATCTCCAGAGGAGGGACGCAGGATGCGGGAGCAGCGGTGGACCACCACGACTGTGAGGCAACAGCTTCTATGCTATAATAAGGTTCAATAAGGATGTTCTGTGGATGCGGATATTCAATACACGTACTCACGCTCTCTCACTCTGCTAATCCATAATTTTTTATAACGAAGCCAAGCATCCCTTCTTGACACTTTACTTTAACCCTATTTGGTCCTAGGGAATCTTTATGGACCTTCTCTGTTTCGCTCCATTAATTTGGAGATTTTAAGAGGTTTTATCTCATTTGTTTGGCGATAATAAGACACTTTGCCCCATTTAGGTGTCATTTTTGTTCTGGATGAACGATCGATAGCGAGTCTGAACTTAGAAAAAATCTGCCTTCGGTCAGAACATTTAATCTATCGAAAATCTTACAAGCTTACCTTGAAGGGGGTTTGGGTGGCCAGATTTTTAGGTTAAAGGAAGTATGGGAAGGCGTTTTTGTTAGCCTAGGAGACAAACTAAAATACGTTGCTCGAAAATGGCAAAAGCAAGCAAAATCCTCAATAATGATGAAACAAAATATAATAACCCCCAAGACGTCGGACCAGATAGTGTTAACCCTTTGAGGATCATGACACTTTTTTGACAGTTTACTGGCTAACATTGGACGATTTTATGCAGCTTAGGAAGGATCCGTGGGAGTTAAAAAGGTAAAGACAGTCTCAAACAACCCTCTGACCTCCATATAGGCCTACCCTTCCCATTCTGCATGGAATCATCTACTGTAAAGATAGCCAGAACAAACTGCCAAAATGTGTCTTAGATCCTGAAGGGGTTAAGTGGTTCTGCTTCACCACTTTAAGAACACTTTATTAACCCTTTCAGTATTAGGATGCCTGTTATCGCTTTATACAGACTAGCATTAGACAATTTTATTCAGCTTTGGAAGGCCCTATAAGATAAGGTCTAGTATATCTCAATTAAGCGGAAATTATTTAAAACGTGTATTTATTAAATACAAATATAAAGTTATTTACTTAATAATTTGGCTTCCTACTTAGACCTCCATAAAGCTTAAAAAGATACCCGGCAAGGCCCCCTCCGAGAAATATTTGTGCATTTTCGGTAGAAAAATAACCCGACTGGTTCCTCCTAAATTACAGGCACCCAATCGCTCGCCACGAAAAAATCGACACCTGAATAGCACGAATTAAAGATCTTAAAATTGACAAAGAAATGGGGCAAAACATCTTTACATCGTTAAACTAATGAAGAGATTGTCTTAAAGTCTTAAAACCAATGGGGCTAAACATGAGGGAGAAGGAGGTCTAGAATAAACACCCCCTTATATTACCTTTTTCAAACTCACATTTATTTTACCGAGTACCTATAGCCTGTTCCAAATAGATAGGCCAATACTCTTGAACATTAACCTCTATAACTCACAAACGACTAGAGCAATCGAGCTAATATTTATATTATTAGGAAAGGGTCAGACAGGGAATAGGTGTGGAAATTTACAACCCATTTGCTCAAGTCCTTTTTGAGTTATAGAGGTAGGGTTCACGATATCTGGCCTAACTATTTGGAACAAGGTATAGTTTCTCTCCACGGAGGAGGGTCGCTGGTCCAACCGCTTATAATCTGATATTGCCAATTATTTATTTATATAGCTATCTTCAAACGTCTTTTTATCAGCTTAGGAAATATCTCGCGGAGTTAGAGGGTTAATTATTGACATGGTCTTTAACCCACTGATTCCTTGAGATTGTTTCTAAACAAAATAAAATCATTTGAAAATAACAATAAAATAAATAAATAATATATGGCCTTATTAATAGTGTCAATTCTGCTCCCGATTCAACACTAAAAAAAAAAATCCTTCCTTCACCCGTCAATGGCCTCAACACTAACCATTTTACCCTCGCCTATTATCTTATTTTGGATTATAGCAATTACTCTCCGGAGAGTTTCGATGACATTATTTAGTGATGGGCGTTTTCTACGATTTTTATATACCATTGATGTGATAAGGTTGATAAACTCAGAGGGCCACAGCAGCTCGGACGCCCTGCGGGAATTGATAATTTTCAATTGTCCATGAAACATTTTCCCCAAACCGAAAACATCGCTGGCTGGGTGACTGATGAATCCAAAGAAAAACTCAGGCGCATAGTCGGGAAAGTTCTTGTAATCGTTGGGTGAGTGGTTCTTGTATTTAGGTGGTGGGATGCCCGTGTTAGAAGCGAGACCAGCGTCAATAATCATGGCCTTAGGATAGTTCATGTCATCCATATTAACCAAGACATTGTTCCCTTTGATGTCGTTATGGATATATCCCGTCCAGTGGAACTCAGACAATTTTGATGCCAAACTAAAGAAAACTCTCATCCACCACAAACTCTCATGACGAATTTCATAGGGGCAAGTTACCTCATCCAGCTCTGTGCCGTCACAATAAGATATTATGAGACAAGGATGGTCCCGAGCCACAGCTAATAGACGCGGGGCTCCTCCTGCACCGTCCACGTCAATTAGGGTCTTAGCCTCCATTAAGTAATCCTGTTGTGAAGCGTACTTAGTCCCTAGTTTTCTGACTGCCGTTTGTCCACGGTACTGTACTAGGTACACCGTGCCATACTTTCCTGTTCCCAAATACTCCATTTCTTCACACTCTGACATGATGGTATTTTTGTTCGAATATATCTTGGAATCGAACAGCAGATCGGGCAGGGTACCCATCTGCTTAGTAGTATCTGAGCACATAACTGTATTTGTAATTACAGTTCAATATGTGTAAGCTAGTTAGTTATAATAGGCCTTCAGAGACTATCTACCTTTATGGATTATTGAACCAGCAAACTGTAAGTCATGAAAAGCGGCAGGACTGGAGCCCCTTTTCAAGAAACGTTATCTTCTGAATTGCTATTCGGAAGACTGACAAACACATCGCGCACTTGTATGACAATGATAAGATCAAAATATCGACATTGTAACAATGATATAAGAACACGAATATAAATCACAATAAACGTAGTGAAACTTCTCCAATATTTATTTTTCTTAATTATTAAATGCTTTGCCTTCAGTACAAGCCCCAACACTCTGAGAAACAACATAGATAAAGAAGCGAATAATTGTTTTTCATATTTTATAAAAGACTCCCACAATATATTTTCGTTTTCTCTAATAACAATGTTACGAAAGAAAATGAATATACTGTGTATGGTGGCAGACTATTATAGACTAAAGGTCGATTGTAAAAAATTACACGATGCTGATAGAAGTCTATTACAGAAGCTGCCAGTTGAGAGTTATGGATAAAAGTTCCGGAAAATGCTCTCGAGTAAATCTACCATTATTGCAGTGTCACACGAGCGCTTATTTCGTAAATTTTTACAATATAAGTTCCATAAAAATTAAACTAGCCAACACAATCTACCTTTGATCTAGTTTCCGATTCCATTGTGAAATCCTCAAAATAGTAAGCTACGAGAAAAAACTTTTTCGTCGAATATTGCCGCAAAACGCCCTCGTGTGCCACCATAAGCCTTGGCTACCCAATTCTTCAATAAATATATGCTATGTTTCGACACCTAAATGGCACGAAAGTCTTAATATTGAAAATTAAATGGGGTGAATGGTTTTAATTTCGCCAAACTAATGGGAAACGTCCTAGAATCTAAAAACTAATTGGGGCTAAGCATGAGGGAGAAGAGGATCCGGAAAAAAACTCCCTTGAACCATTTAAGTACGGGTATATCGCCATTATTCATTGGGAGGTGTTTGGTGTTGGGAGTGAAATTAATTAATTAGATTATTCCTTATATTGTGGCTATAAATAGTCCATTTTATTCAGCTTAGGAAGGACGTTTATTAATCAGAGAGGTGTATTATATCTCCATAAATTCGATCGTTGTGTATCAAATATTCTTCCTAAACAGTAACATCGTCTAATGATAGCTAGCATACTGTAAAAGATAATTAATCCAGAATGGGGATCTAATGGATGTTTTTTTTTTTTTTTAATTTGATGGAGGTCTAGGGAGGAAACTAGAAAAATAATGAATGCATGCAAAAAGTGAACCATCCCCTCTTAAATCCCATATATCTAATTGCTGTACTGGACGTGGTGATATTATTGTATAGTTCTCTCAGTTTTATCAGTACGTTTCCATGTTAAGCTAATATGACTCATTCAATTTAGGAAGGATATGTCTACCCGTTAAATGATAATAGAATATCTCAATTATTCCTTTTAGCTACCATATATCCTTGTATGGTATCTAAACGAATTAATTGGGATATTGTATAGTCATATAACGGGTAGACACTTTTCCTAAGCTGAATAAAACCGTCAAATGGTTGCCAGAATATAATGAAAAGGATACCACCGGCCGTTACTGAATGGGTTAATAAAAGTTTCTAAATTCAGCTGCAATAATAACCAAGATACGTCACCGGTACTGTAGGCCTAAGGTTTAAGGGGGGATGGTTCACTTCTTGGGCGATTTTTGCATGTATTCATTATTTTTCTAGTTTCTTCCCTATAGCCTACTGTAGAAAAAAAAAAAAAAAATCCATCAAATTAAAAAAAAACATCCATTAGATCCCCCTTCTAGATTAATTTGTACATTTTCGGCCGAAGGCCTGTTCTTCCAACATTACAGGCTCACTATCGTTCGCCAGGGAAAAAATCGACACCTAAATAGCACGAAACGTCTAAATATTGATGACGAAATGTGGCGAAAGGTCTTTAAATCGACTAACTAATGGGGCAAACATCTTAACATCGGAAAACTAATGGGGGTAAACATGAGGGAGAAAGTGGTCCAGAAAACCAGCCCATCCCCCCTTAAAGTTAATAATATATGTGGTGTAGTAGGGTCATTTGCTTGGAATCCGTGACCATTTTGTTCCTACCTTTTTCTCGATGGATTTGACAACCTGAACCATTTTAAAGGAAAATTAGCTCCTATGCCCCTCTGAAAAATGACGGCTAACTCTGCTAGAGCCCAATATTCAAAATGGCCACCAACGCCATCTTGA
Organism: Paralithodes platypus; assembly: GCA_032716605.1. Taxonomy (NCBI): domain Eukaryota; kingdom Metazoa; phylum Arthropoda; class Malacostraca; order Decapoda; family Lithodidae; genus Paralithodes; species Paralithodes platypus. The sequence continues at coordinate 29,752 of JAVRFV010000337.1, forward strand.
AAAACATGAAATGTAATATCTCTGGCATCAGATGAGCTACAAGGACGAATGAGGTGTCCTTTTTCACTAATTCTGGCATTACAAATCCACTGGAATGGTTATTGTATTGTATTGTATTGTATATTATATTGTATTATACTAATTGTACATACTAATCTGCCACTTCACCAGACTTCAGCTTAGAGCCCTTATTCATTGTTGACTCTATCCATATGTCGAGGGCGACATACGAATATGGTTTTCCTGTCATTGACTGTGCAAACATACCACTCTCCATGAATGCAGCCTGATCGACAGGAAGGGTATCAAGCACTGCGGTGAAATCGGGGAGATGCCGACCATACGTGTCATTTATCATAGATTTGCATCAAAGGAAGCATGAGCTTGAGTGAGGACTTGAACACAGTCCAGTTGCTTGTTCTGATTGCATGGATATTTTAAGTTAGAACCTCAACCATTTCCATGAATGACATCCAGTATTCTGCTTGTGGGGCACCCTCAAAGTCCTTGAAGAGAGCATCAACGAGGTCCTTCAGCTCAGCATTTCTCTCTAGCTCTGCATGTTCATCTGCAAGTTCCTGTGCATCAATCGGATGTCGAAGCTTGGCAAGGGATGCCTTTACTTCTTCAGATAGAGGGGAATCTTCCAAACGTTTGTCTATGACATGGTGGACCAGAGTCTCGTAGAATAGTCGCAAGCAGCGAACCCCACGCTTAACATGTTTTCCACGAAGGGCCTGATCAACAGACCCGTCTGCTATAACACCAGCTGCCACCAACACATCTGAGATGCCAGATCCCTTAAACCTCTTGTATATAGTGTAGATGAACGACATTTGGATGTGGAAGGGTGCCATGAATGGTAAGATTTTGCTGAACAGCTCAGCATTCTCACTTTTCAACTCTAGCATGAGCACGTAGACACGATGATCACCAACAATTATTGCAAAAGGCATCTTTTTTTCTTCGATTGATTTTGCAAGGTTACACATCACATCATTGAGAATTGTCTTACTGGGTGGGTTGGGATAGGTCATGTGGTATATTGCTCGACTCTTCTCATCTGCATTTGACATGCTGGCGTGAAACCCTGAAAACCCAGGCACAGTCTGTTCTTCTGGCTTAGGTCTCGTTCGGTCATCTTGCCAATGCATGGATCACACCACGAATTCTTTGCACCGATGTGTCAGGAGGAGGAGTACTTTGATCAGCTGGTGGCTTCCTGAGAGGTGGTTCCCCACGCTTCGCTGTCTTGTATGGGTTGACTTTTTGCATTTCACTTCCGAGCTCTTTGAGAGTTGTCGAGAGGTTTGATGCAAAGTTGGCACCGGGAACTGGCCTATCCTCGTGATTCTCGGAAGGAAGTTCTGTATCAAATGATTCTGGCTGCACAAACATGACATTAGTGCGGTGTGACTGGCCAGCACCGGTCAGTGTGTCGCTCTTGAAGTCATCGTTGTCGACTATAGCGATAGCAGGCTTACCCTCAGCTAGTTCGAAGGGGCAATCAGATGAGCACTTGAGGTCATTGACCACCCAAAAATCTCGCAGCATAAGTACGTCATTGTAACTGATGCCCAGTCCATCTTTGTGCATTATGTCGACTATCTCCCTACTCTTGGTCAGTCCATGTAGCAAGACAGAGATATTTATCTCAAATGCAGTGCGTTTTCCAGTGATGTAGCTTGTGAGGATAGATGCAATCGATCGGACGGATGGACTGTCATCAATTGCAGACTTATTTGAGTGTTTCAGCCACGTGAGCAGCTTCAGCAGGAGCTCACTGAGGTCTTCTTCTCTCTCCAACTCGTGTATATATGGGAGCCAGGGAATAGTATTTGTCCTGATGACTTGCTCTTTGAGTTGTGCCGCAACATTCATCACCAATTGATCATTGCTGACACCCAATGAAGATATTGCCGCCTCAATGTATGTACCTGCTGCTGTTGTATCATATACCAGTTCACTCACATTCTTTTGAATCCGTTCATGAAATCCGATGTCTTCCCCAAATTCATTGACGAGAATTTCCTTTAAGTAGCTGGATTTTACTACTGAGTTATGTCCGTGATTTGAGATAATGCGCTTATAGTCCTGCAGCAGGCCTTGCAGTGTGCGAATTTCATGGTCTTTGAAGATGACTTGACGAATATGATGGAAGAAGAGAGCTTGGGCCTCTCGGAGGTTTACACGCTGCAGATGTTGAGTGCTTTCATCTGAAAGGGGCTTGTGGTCGCTTACATATTTGCGCCAGCACGCACGATGGTAGCGGATTTCCAACCCAAATGCTGTTTGACTATCTGGGATGGATGCAATCAGAGTGTCAAGTCTCAATCTCATGACCTCATCTTCCAGACGGACAGTATGTAACTTGAATTTAGTCCAGGCATCTACTGTTGATAGGAGTAAAATCTGCTTGTCACGATCACTACTCTTGTATGCCCCTTTCATGCACCACACACATAGAGTCTTATCGTGAAGGACACCCATACTGGAGCGGAGCCTTTTAGGTGCACTGGCCTCTGGGGAAGGGTCGTGTTGATCTGATGCTTCATCTCTTTCAAGACGTTCCTCGGATTTGTGTTTGCGTTTTTCGGCTTGAGAGAGCTTGCGCTTGCTGGATAATGATGCGTAACAAGTGCTATGCATGTGGTGACCCTTTGGTCCCTTCTCCCAATCCACATTTTCATGTATATGTTGAAACTTATCAAGTTCTTTCCATTGTAAAGACTTTTCCCGGATGGATTCCCACTTCTCAGGTGTAATGTTTTCCAAACGATCATCTGCGGTACATCGCTTACCACAGAGTAAAATGCACTCGTATTCATTTAATGTCTTGTCTGGTAACTCTTCACTCTCTCTTCTATTATCCATTGTTTCGGTCACTTCACAAGTCGGCGATTTTCATCAGATGGGCATGCGATCCATCTGAAACAGTAAAAAAGTAATATTAGATATACAGCACAGGCAGAGAACAACAGTGATGATAGCAGCGAAAGTGAGGACAGTGATTCTGATAGTGGCTCATACAGTGAATCATGTAGTGACAGTGAAGTGGCAGATTAGTATGTACAATTAGTATAATACAATACAATAACAATACAATACAATATAATACAATAACCATTCCAGTGGATTTGTAATGCCAGAATTAGTGAAAAAGGACACCTCATTCGTCCTTGTAGCTCATCTGATGCCAGAGATATTACATTTCATGTTGTTGTTGTTGTTGTTGTTCCCCAAGCTGCCTGGCCGAACAGCCCCAAGGCCCCGAGCAATTCCAAGGCCATAACCGAGCGCCCCCACAGAACCCTTCCTGCCGACCACAATAAAGCCTGGGTGACCGAAGCCACTCCATGGCGGGGAGCTGAGGAGGGTGCGGAAACGCCCGGGAAACCAAAGCCCCACCCAGGGCCCTGTGCCCCTCAGCAATTATGAAGAGAAAGTTGAGGGGCAAGGGAAAAATGTGACGCTTTGGCTTCCAATCTTGGTAGATTGGGAGGTCAATCCACGGAAAAGACGCCGTCACTTGAGATCTAGAAAATATATAAGTTAAAGGAACAGTCAGAGTAAGCTATGGGTATGGCAGAGATCGCTCAGTTCTCACTCTGATAGACCAGCCCATCACCACATGACTAGAACCCAATCCTCTCAGCATCAGCTAGGAAAGGCCCTAGAAAGCCGCCTTTGGCGGGGGGATAGCTCCCCTATTTCAACCCCTTTCGGGGTCGGGCACCCGCCCTACATTTCATGTTTTTCAAGATGGTGTTGGTGGCCATTTTGAATATTGGGCTCTAGCAGAGTTAGCCGTCATTTTTCAGAGCTAATTTTCCTTTAAAATGGTTCAGGTTGTCAAATCCATCGAGAGAAAAAGGTAGGAACAAAATGGTCACGGATTCCAAGCAAATTACCCTACTAGTGGCCATTTAATCGCCAAACTAATGAGGTGATAATATATTTAACTTATAAATTAACCTGAATGTCCTCCAAACTAATGGAGTGAAACAGGGAGATTAATAAAAAAATATATATACCACCTCGGACCAGATAGGGTTAATGCAGTCGTCTATGTAGGTTATAACGAGCCGTGGCATAGTCAGTTGAGCGTCGGCTGCTGATCAGAGGGTCGGCGGATCGAGCCCGCACTGTCAAAATTTTATTGGTAGATGTCAGGCCCGGGCAACTTGACCTACTTAACCCGTTCAGTACCAGGGATGTCTATTTCCTCATATTTTGGAAACTAATAGACAATTTTATTCAGCTTAGGAAGGACCGTCAGCAACAAATTAAGGCTTCAAGTTACCTCAACCAACACTTTTAACTACCACAGATCCTTCCTAAACTACATAATATCGTCTAAATATAGTTAGAATATAATATAACATACGTCGCTGGTACTCAAAGGCCCGGGTTAAAGCTATCCCTCAATATCATAGCATCGCATCGCATCGAGCTTTAGTACTCTGCGCTAGCGCCGATGCAAAGGACAGTCCTGTGGAATCGCAAGAATTCGAGTCCCGGGACGAGCTCGAAGAAACTGCAAAAAGCCGATGTAAACACTGGAGTGGAGGGAGGGGGAAGATGGCGTCTGGAGGGGAGGTCCCACTAGCTTCTCCCGCTACTAACACCTCTTCTACCTCACCTATCATGCATGTAACCCCCCCAAATGACCCCACAAACTCTGACTGCCCCACAGACAACGATCAATGGTTAGATAGTGCCTTCCATTCTCGTAATAACGCAAAATCATCCAAAATACATAGGCGGCATGGTGAACAACAAACCCCAGCGGTAAGCCCAAACATCGCTGGTAAGTACCCCTCACGAACTTTTCATACCATACTAGTCAAACCCAAAGATGCAGCATTCTTCTCCAAGGACACAAAGTACCTCGAGTTCTTCAAAAACATTGAACAACATCTCCACATTACTGCCCTGAACGTACGATTAAACAAAGATAAGGGCATACTGGCAGTGGACACTGACACTGAACTTAGCACCTCAGTAATAGACAATGCTTTACAAACCACCAACATCGGACAATGGGAAGTTACAGTGTCCTTACCTAGGGATAACCAGCAACTTTCCCACAGTATCATAAGCATCCCACCTACATAACTGTAGAGGAAATCAGCAGCAGTCTACTAGAAACAGAAATAGGCCTAGATAGCAATATAGTCAATGTCATTAGATTTACAGATAAAAATTATACTACTGGGGAGCTGTGCCCCTCAAAAAGAGTGCGGATCACTTCTCGATCCCCCCTCCCCACAATGATCAAAGTTGCCACTTTCCAGCGCACTGTCACCCCCTACACCCTACCGCCCCTCAGCTGCAGGAAGTGCAAAAGATGGGGCCACATGACCAAAAACTGCCGAGCAACATCGATCCGTTGCGCCAAATGCGCTCAACTACATCCAACCAGTGAATGCACGAGCACAGAATTCAGATGTCCAAACTGCGGCGGAGACCACCCATCCACCTCAAGCATCTGCCCAGAATTTGTAAAGGCAAAACACCAAAATAACCCTCAGGAAGCCAGTACTACGAATAAAATCCAGGAACATGTTGCATCAGTACCGGTACCACTAGCAAGGGAACAAGGTGCATCAGTGCAAACCGTGCAACCAGAATACCGTCCGCTAGTGGGAAACAAGCCTAGCCCTCACCCCAGCACATCATACTCCCATGTCTTACAGAATCAGAACCCCACAACTAGGACATCCCACAATTATCTAACAAACTTTCCCACCCACCCACAACACAACTCAAACACTAGGCCACAAGCACCAAACCCCAAAGACCAAGGCAAGCACATACACATAATTAACACCATAACATCATTGCCAATGGAGGAGCAGCTACACATAATGGCCTCCATCATCAGCAACCTCCAACATGCTGTACAAACAAAAAATAATCGCACTGATACAGATGGTGGACCATCTTCCACCAACATAACCATACCGCCACCCTCACAACAACCAGACCCCCCACAAATGCCTTGCCAAGTCCCTCCACCAGGCCCAAAACCCCCCCTACCACACTCATCACATACTACAGCCATAACTATAACAACATCATCAACACCGACACCACCTGCAACCACAACTATCACAACACCTACAGTACCAGTAGCTACAACAGTCACAGCACCATCAATACTGGAGGCTACAACTGCAACAGCCACAACACCACCAGCACCAGTAGCTACAGCTATCACAACACCACCAGTAACGGTAGATGCAACTAGCACAAGTTGCACAACACCTCCAGTACCGGTAGATACAACTACCGATACCACAGCACCACCAGTACTGGCACCAAATACATCAGCCCATACAGCTTCACCCACCCCACAACCATCACCAGAGTCACCAGAGTGCACGATGACCCAAGTCAACTCAACAGAGCAACAGCCCACGGAACAACAACAACAAATAATAACTGATACTGGTACCAGTACTGGGAATACCAGCCAACTCAAGAGCATCCCAACCGAAAATAGCCTAAATGAAAGTAACAAAACACAAACAATTACAAGCGACAGTAAAAGCCAAGGCCAACCAAACCCCACCATCAAAACGGCAGATTTTCAGCACCCCAAAAAAACCCCAAAACAACACCACCCATACCCAGACCAAACATCCATCATCACCACCTCAGGATAACCGCCACAGAAACCTCAGAAACACCAACAAAAAACGTTAGTAACTATGGCTCCCCTCCAAGTAATGACATGGAACACCAAGTGCCTTAAAACATCATTGTCAGAACTAAAAAACTACTTAAGAACAAAATCCCCACATGTAGCAATTATAACAGAAACCTGGCTAAGTGACAAGTATAAACCCAACCTTAAACCCTACATCAGCATAAGGAAAGACAGAGTAGGGAGACCAGGAGGAGGAATCTTGCTGCTAACCAAACACGAACTCTCCGCAAAAGAAATAAAACTCAGGCCATTCCCTAATGGAACACTAGAAATCCTAGCTGTCTCATTCCCATATAAAAAAACACAACTATCCATCATTGGAACATATAATCCAGGGGGTTCTATATCACATCAGGAGTTGACTCATTATATCCAACAAGTACCCACACCCTTCATGGTGATAGGCGACCTAAATGCCAACCACCCCTCCTGGAGCAGAGGCACAGCCAATACAGCAGGGAACGACATATTTAGCTACATCCAAAACAGCAACTATAGCCTACTATCAGAACCTTTCATCCCAACATACTTCAACCTACAAACGAACTACAGCTCCACCATCGACATATGCCTTGGCTCGGGAATCCTTTCCCCAGAGGTAAGATCCAAAGTAGGGCCAGACCTGGGCACGGACCACCGGCCCCTACACATAGAGTTCACAAACTTCAGCCCACCTATATACCCCATTACCCTACCCAAATGGCGTATCCCCCCAAAGTTCAACTGGAAGACCTGGGAAAATACTGTACAAAATCCAGATGGCAACCATACAGACCCCAACGTCATGCATACAAAAATGACCGAAGCAATAGATACAGCAGCCTCACAACACTTCAAACTCACGTCAGGACTCCCATCCAACAAAATTCTGAGACCCTGGTGGACCGAGGAATGCTCCAGAGCTGTAGCGACACGAAGAAGGGCTATCCAAAAACAACGAAGGTCTAAATCACTGCTGAATTGGATCCAAGTTAAAAAAACTACAGCTTTTGCCACAAAAACAATCCGATCAACCTGCAAATCCTCCTGGAGAGAATACTGTAGCAACATAAACCATGACACCCCAATTTCAGAAGTCTGGAATAGATTCCGCAGCATCACAGGACGACCCTCCTTCCCATCATTCCCCTTCACAATAGATGGAGAGATGTGCCTTTTACCCAAAGACAGAGCCGATGCAATAGCTACCCGCATACAAAATAACCAACACCAGGAACCCCCAGATGACCAAGAAGAAGCCAACAGGATCAGTAATGAGATCACCATAGCTATACATCGTCCTACACAAATGAACAAGCCCTTCACCACTTCTGAAATGCAAACCGCAATAGCCCACCTCCCAACAGGCAAAACAGCAGGACATGACCGCATACCATACGAGTTTATCAAATACCTACCACCAACAATGCACACCCAACTGCTTCACCTTATCAACACAACATGGACACAAGGCAACGTCCCCAAGGACTGGAAAAACGATATCATCCTGCCCTTCATTAAACCAGGAAAGGACCCCTGCCTGTCATCATCGTACCGACCAATCAGCCTCCTGCCTAGCATAAGCAAGCTGGCAGAAAGAATGGTCCAGACAAGACTCTCCTGGCACCTTGAAAACAATAACCTCATCCCCTCCTCACAAGCCGGCTTCAGACCTACCTGTTCTACATTAGACCAGGTACTTAACCTGGAACAGGTAATACTATCAGCCCTTTCAAGCCAAAAGACCTGTATCGTAGTATATTTAGATCTCTCCTCTGCTTTCGACACCGTTCCCCACGATCTCTTACTGCTGAAACTATCCAGAATGGGAATAAAAGGACACATGCTGCAATGGTTAAAGTCTTCCCTCTCCAACAGAACAAACCAAGTATTCATCCAAGGCCAGATGTCTAAGACCATAACAACAAAAAAAGGATTACCACAAGGATCCTCACTCAGCCCCCCCTTATTCGACGCGTACCTGTCGGACATGCCAAACATAAACCCAGCAAAAACAATACAATACGCCGACGACATAACAATATACGCCTCAGACCATAATCCCCAAATAGCCGAACAAAGGATTCAGGACGCCCTCAACATCCTAGGGAACTGGACTAATGAATCAAAACTAAGTATCAACCCAACCAAATCGCTATACCAGATCTTCACGAGAAAGAAAAACTACAGACCTCCAAGATTCACGCTTAATGGAGAAGATTTGCTTCCTACACAGAGCCACAGATATCTCGGAGTAATTTTTGATGCTCCACTCCTCACTTGGAAAGACCACATAGACTACCTGATATACAACACCAACCAAAGACTGAACATCATGAAAGCAATCGCAGGCACAACATGGGGTGCAGACGCCACAACCCTCCGAACATTCTACATAGCATACATCAGAAGTAAACTTGACTACTGTGCCCAAGCATTCGCCTCAGCCGCACCGACCCATCTTCATAAACTGGAGGTGGTACAGAATTCAGCAATGAGGATCATAATGGGGGCCCTTAAATCAACCCCGGTGGCCAGCCTTCAGTGTGAAGCAAATCTAATCCCACTCCACACCAGAAGGGATATACAGTGTGCCACCTACTTCTCAAAAATCTATGCTGCCCCACCTTCCCACCCATTCTCTGCATCTCTCCGCAATGTACCAGTACAGCCTCAAGGAGCTCCCATCCATAAAGCACCCTTCCGAGAGCGCGTAGGGCAAATTATACATAGAAAATCACGCATATTCCTTGGTTGCCACTCAACCCCCATGGGAATACATCCCACCCACAGTCCAGACAGACCTCATCAACTCAACAACCAAGAAAAACAACTCGGCTGACCTCAAGCAAGAGTTCCTCGAAGTCCTCCACACCCAGCACCAAAATTCCACCCACGTATACACAGATGGATCACGCATCAGTACCAGTAATAACAACAGCAAATCTGTGTCTTCAGCATTATGGATCCCAAAATTTCACCTTACCATGGGATGGAAGCTACCCAAACAAACCACAGTGTTTACAGCAGAGCTCTATGGACTCCTCCGTGCACTTGAGATCATCAACACCCTCCCAGTAAGTGCCTACACCATTTGCTGTGACTCCAAAAGTGCCATACAAGCCATCAACTATAACACCAAGACAAACAAGGAAATAGTATACCCTATGATCCAACTCCTCACCACCCTCCACTCTCAAGGATATACAATATCCCTCCAATGGGTACCCAGCCACATTGACATCCTCCATAATGAAATAGTGGATGGACTAGCCAAAGGGATGCACTCCTTCCACCTAACAACAGTCATACCCTACACCACAACCGACCGGACAAACATCCTCAGAGACAGTGTGCCAAAATTCGCCCATTTTCTTCGTGATCCCGAACCTAACATTGAAAAAATATTGATACTGAAATAGGCTAAGAGCCTGTGACTGTCCCGGGGCGGCCGGGAGCCCCGCTAAACCTGCCATTCTATTTCTACATTACACTCATCAAACGATAGTTGCTCTGCTCTACACTGTACTCTACATTGGCTATGATCTTAGAACTATTATATATCACCTGTATTGAAGTCCAAATGCAGCTACTAATGTAAATATAGACGGATAAATCCAGAGCTCGAGTCATGAGAGCGATTTGTTTACACTGTGAAAACACAACTTGTTCGGTTCGGATGAGGTGACTGACTTTAGCACCAATATAACAAATATATATTACAATAAGGAAACAGCCATCGTTCATAGAACGAACTCCTGGATGGGAGAGTCCGCTAAAACAAACAAACAAACAAACAAACAACCAATGTACCCCTACACTCCGATGTTATATTGCGCCGAAGGCTGAGTCAAGACGAACACAACTACCGTAATTTTATTGGCACTCGAATGCTCAATAATATGTAGATTAAAGGATAATAATAGGTATTTATCTAAAACTATGTATATATTAACTAAACTACTCCATGTGTTTAATATATTGACTAAATTTCACTGAAATGAATAATGTAAAATATTAATTTAAGTTTGAATGTTAATTTTCTGATCAGATTTCATCTTAATTAAACTCTTACAAAATACAGATATTGTTTCGTATGTGCTAATTTTATGGGGTCTCTAATTTCTTAAAAATAGTGAATGAATATAAATTTTATGTGTTTGACAAAGAGCGCAAGACCTTGAGGCATAAGGTAAGCTATAAATTAGTACGATTTTATGATGAATTATTGGTTTTCAGGGGTATATATGTGGTTGGATTAATGGAAAACAACGAACGAATATCAGCACTGTTTTCCATTGTGGTGTTTCCGAGAATAATCCAATGATGACGTCAAATTAGCTTGCCGCCAATCAACTGTGGAACACTTGGAAATGTGTTAGCTGTTATTTACCGATATATTTGTGGAAAAATAGAGTGAATTAAGGGGCTGGAATATAACATTGACTTCATGTGAAGTGCGAGTGCCCTACACATTCTAAAATTGTGCATATTAATCTTGGGGAACTCATTATATATAAGGTATAAGTTCAAGGTGATACTTTGGATAAACCTGACTTCTAGCAAGCACCAAACAGCGATTTTGTAAGTAGCCAAGCATATTATTTTGTCAGATAAGCCTAGGCCTACTTGTATTAGCCTAGGCCTATGATGATAATGATGATTTGAAGCAGAAATGAGTAGCCTAGGCTGAGGCTAGGCATATTAGGCTTAGGATAACCCATTATCCAACAATCTTAGGACTGCCCCCACTAGTGGGGCTATGTATAATGTATTGATAGGCTAATGAAGATCAAGGAAGATTTGAGGTTAAAGACAGTACAAAATAAGGTTAGCTAGGCAGCTGGGAATCTGGTTCTGGTAGGCTAAGACTCAGAGCCCACTCTTAACCCGGGAATGGCGAAGGTCCTCAATTATGGTAATTATTTAGAAGATGACCTTTTTTTCTAGTTATTAAAAACTTACTCTATGGTGTATTATATGATATATAGAAGCAATAGAACTGTTAAAATGACCTGGGAAGTGTATATTAAACTTAGCCTAGACCAACATTCCTGTTTTTTTTTTTTTTTTTTTTTTGTAGCTAAGGCTAGGCTAGGCTAACCTAGCCTAGGCTACTCTTGAGTTTTGGAACACAGTAGGCCTAAGCCTAGGCCTATTTTAGATGTCTAACTTTTAAAATAATAATATAAAAATACGTAGGCTAGGCCTAGGCTAGGATTAAATTTTTTTTTATCATTATACAGAAAGTTGTATCACTCAAAAAAACAGCGTCATTCGACACCCTGGCTAGGCTATAGCCTATGACAATAACAGTTTGCCGTCATGCCGTGGGATTAGGCCTATAGGGGTAGACCTGTCACTGAAGAATACTTTCGCAGTCTTACCGTTTGTTTTTGTTTTCAAGGTATAGGCTATAGGCAGAATAGGCTACAGTAGTATCTTATCTACTGGTATCTTATTTTATTGTAGTTTATATTATGAGTGGAAGATTTGCAATAACTTACCCTAACCAAAGTCCAAACTTAGTGTCCAAAGTGGGATCTGCACCCTGCCTCTATGTTCTCATTTTGTATACCGGTAACTTTTTAGCCAGATTACCGGTACAATTTAATAAGTGTACAGCCAGCAGCTAGGCCTACCGCCTACAGTGCATTTATAGATTTCCCGGAATCCCGGCCATGACTTGGGTATCACTAAAGAATCTTTCCGCAGCCTTATGTACAATTGTTTGTTTTTATTTCTTCAAGGAATATAGTACAGTAGTTTATTGTTCAATTGTTTATCATGTTATGAGTAGATAATTTGCATTACCTTACCCTAACCTAACTTTACTTAGTCTTAGTGTCCAAAGTGGGGGCTGCCACTATCCCCACAGTCCACACACCCGCTAACTAACATATATTATTGGTATGTCTTGTCATTACTATAACCTGACTTCATGGGGGTAACGGAGACTTGATTGAATATTTTCGGAATTAGCCTCGCAGAATCTTGAGTCTTTTAAAGTTGTGAAAATTAAAGTAAGTTTCTACGTTCCTACTGATTGTACTTAACCCGAGATGGGAATAGCCTACCCAGGTATTTTTTACTCGGCCCAGGGAAAATAATAGACAAACAAATGTTCTAATCAAAGTTTATTCTTGAAACTTTGTACCGGTATGTATTTTAACCAGTACTCTATAGTAACTCATGTATCATATGAAAGGATATAAATTAAGTATGTAATAGTTCTTGGAATGCAACAACAAATATACATGAAATCTTTATTGGACAAAAGTTACAAAACTAAAACAGGGACTGCTAAGAATAATTTAAAAACCTGTTTTCAATGCCTATATTAGTGGACCTGAAGTGCATCTCTTTGAGACTGAAGTACAGGCAGCCAGCTCCCCTAGTATCCTGATTAAACACCAGTAAACATACATAACATCCCTTTTACTTACAATATTATTCATTCCTTTTAATAAATTTTGAGCATGTATTGTGCATATATTTACCTTCACATCTCAAAATTTCTCCGGCGGCCGGGGGGCTATGCCCCCCGGACCCCCTGTTATGAAGCGGGGGGCTGCGCCCCCAGCACCCCCCGCAGACGCCGCGCAAAGTTGATCCTTGTAAGCTTAGAAAAATGATCCAGAACTGGATAATTTCTGTTTTGGCACCCTACTCAGAGAAGACGTCCTCCAAGACTTCAAGGAAGAGTGGAAAATAACCATAGCTGGCACACAATACAGTAACATCAAGTCAGAGTGGTCAGTGTGGAAACACTCCATCTACAAGAACAAAGCCTTAAACACCGCGGCTCTCCGCCTCAGAACAGGACACACCAGACTGGGAGGGCATATGTACAGGATGGGACTGCAAGCAAATGAAAATTGCCCATACTGCCTCACACCTGAGACAGTGGAGCATTATCTACTCCACTGCCACAGACATTACGGTGCCCGCACCCACCTCAGAAGTGTAGTAACCCAACAAGGAGGAACATTCAACATCAAGCATATCCTAGGTGGAGGAGACCTACCACAGCACAGTAAACATGTCATCGCATCAGCCCTAGGAACCTACATCAGAACAACAAACAAAATCACAAGCATATAAAATTACCATCCAACTGAATCTGTACTATACCACCACTGATCATCATCATCATCTCTGACCTCACCCTCACCTTGACTTGAATCACACAGTACACATAGAGCAGTACAGTACTGTACTGTACTGCAACTGATCATCATCATCATCTCTGACCTCACCCTCACCTAGACTTAAATCACCCTGACCTCAAAAGACAACGACAAACTTACCCCTCATATACAGTACAGTAGTATAAAATCCACCTTTACTATCTCTCCTAACCCCTATTATACTAACAATTGTTCTTTTCACCCCTCCTAAAACGCCTGTGCAGTAATCTGGAGACACCACAACCCTCCAAGCAAACTGCACATTTAAACAATAAGAAGAAGAAGAAGAATATATCTCGTTTATGTGACTATAATGACCATATATGCGGCTATTATGTAATATATGACTCCCTAAAGCATCGATATATGTGAGTTAGGATATGTTTATAGCCCTGGTTTAGTAAATATAGGGTTTAATGATCCCGTTCTCGACCATGTGTGTACCCCGTTTTCTGAACCTCGGCCTAGGCTAGGTAGCCTACATATATTTTTGCTTGAATTGGCTATCGTCTATTCATTCATTATAATTGAGTCTGCCCTTCAACGAAACCATTATAATTAGGCCTGCAGTCTTGACCACAACTCTATTACTAAAGGGCTAGAGCAAATGGCTGTAAATTTCCACATAGGCTAGGCTTGGCTGACTCATCCCAAATGGTTGAAATGGGTGACTGATGTTGGCCTGATTTTTTTTATTTTAGGCCTAATACAGCCGGCTGCCTAATACCACAAATTTTCAGAGTGTTTTTTATAAAAAAATATGGTACGGTACGATTTTAGGGTAAAATTCTAGTTTCACGTACACAGCGACAAAAGGGAGGCGCCGTTGTAAAGGCATAGCTTCCCGACCAACTATGAAGATCAGGGAAATTGCTGGGTAAAAGACGTAATATAATGATAATAAACTACATTAACGACATTAGCCTAACCCTAACAACCTTACCTAACCTAACCTAGTATTATGTAATAGCTATGGTGCCGCATATGGGGAGAAAATATATATTTTTTTTACAGTAGGTATAATTCCTTATAATGCATTTCCGCCGCTTTGGACATATATAGGAATTAAGTATGGTATATGACAACTCTAAAGTAGCCATAGAAATTTATGAGTATGCTGTGAAAGCGAAACTAGAATTAAACCGATTTTAGTTACTGGAGACCTATTTGACAGGTACCGCCAACGATTTAATATATATTTATTTTCGGGTTCCACGCATCCAACACCAAGCTACACCCTTTTCTGGTGTACGAAACACTAAAAAAGCAATGGGGCCACTTTAATAATGATAATAGGCCTATGAGACGAAATATAAAAACAACTCGGTTTCGTTCGTGGTGTCGCTTTGTTTACTTTAGCCTACGCTCGGAGTGACTTCCCGGTCCCGCTTTGGCGGTCGACTTCAAATGGCTAAGCTTATAGCCTATAACCAGTTGTTGGGTCCATTTTTTTATTAAGACTTGCGTTATAGGCCGTGGGATACAGGACAGGGTTGAGGGGGGGCTCTGGCTCTGCCCCCCCTCACCCCCCCGTGAATTATAATAATCGTCATATATGTGGCCAGCAGGGGGCAAGTAAAACAGCTGGCCGTAGTAACCTCGAGCGTCCTGGGTAAACAAACCGCGACGATCCGAAGCGACGACGGACTCCCGCCGCCGATTTTCGGCACAAACACGCCGTTTTATTCTCGTCGAAAACCACATTTAAAAAGTTATTATATCGTTTTCAATACTATTACTGGACCAGAAAAAGGTGTAGCTTGGTGTTGGATGCGTGGAAACCGAAAACAAATATGTATTAAATCCTCGGTGGTACCTGTCAAATAGGTGTCCAGTAACTAAAATCGTACCAAAAATATGGATAATTAAAATGTAAAACTTGCAAACTAAACAAACCAAAATTGGGACAAGGACAATATAAAGTCAAATTAAATTATCAAAATCGCTATGTGGAAACAACGCTTACTAAAATGAAATCTATGAAATAAAGGAACACAATCCACCACATAGGGTGTACACTACTACATGAGCAAGTTAATCTGTTTCCCAAGCAAATTAATCGCACACATAACAACGCACTATCGTCACGTTCAAGAATCAAGGAATTAGTCAAATTTGGGAAGTCCGGGACGTTCTGGTAAATTTTACTAAACTCTGCATGAATAAAGAAACTACATGTTAAATATTCATTTAAAATCAAATTTGCAACATGACAAGACATTAACAATAGTACAAAATACAAATATTGATAAGATATCTATATTATTACAAAATAATATATAAAATACAGTACAGCACTCACTAACGATAGTGCTATCGGGTAGGTACCTGTAAGCATAGCATGCCTCAAGTGACCCCTATCAATAACTACCCTACAAATAGCCTACATTTATCGCACAAATAAACTAAGGAAATCGCAAAAGCAAGCAATTGATACTATCGACAATGAATACATATAATATAAAGACAAATAATTGCAAAATATGAAGTAACAACAACAACAACAAAGAGTACTCTTAACAAGAACAATCAATTTAAAAAATCATCAATATTAATATTAATAATAGAAAAAGATAAATAATAAATACAGACAAAAAGCAAGCAGAGGTTATACAAGAAACTTCAAGTTAAAAATGCTTGATTAAAATTATTGATGTCAAATTTTAGAATACAGTCACAATAATTGACCCTAAAAAGATTAAATTTATGGAACAATTTACTTGCCTCAAAACCTCTGTTCAATATTCAAGGACACTAGTGCGACATTATGAGAAACAATTTATTAGGGAAAATAGGCACCAATAGATTCGCCATATTTTTCTCTATATAGGCCTAGGCCTAGTCCGCATGGAGGATTTTCGTTAGGCCTATCAACAAATTGAAAAATACCCACTTCACAGACAAATACACCAAAAATCTAAGTCAAAGCGGGGGTGTGGGGGCAGCAGCCCCCACCTATAATACTAGGGTAGGTTAGGTAAGGTTGTTAGGTTAGGCTAATGTCCTTTCAAAGGGGTATAGGCTAGTAAACACTAGGATAGCCTATACCCGGTCAGAGGTAAGAAGAAGAAGAAGAAGAGTCTTGCAGTAGTCTCCTTGAATACTACCAAAATATGTTCATTTGCATCAATATACAGTATAGTGTTTGTAATTAATTAGAAATCTCGGGAAAACCTATTTTGCCCATTAGGCCTATCGATCGATGTTGAGACACGCCTACTGATAGTGATTTGAAAAGACATTAGCCTAACCTAACAACCTTACCTAACCTAACCTAGTATTATGGGTGGGGGCTGCCGCCCCCACACCCCCGCTGGTTGAGTACTAATCCCTTAGTAAATTAAAAACAAAAAAAAATTGGCTGTCGATTATACGAAGGCGAAAGAAAAGTCGATGAAGTCTATGGTGTTTACTCTGCAATCTTCAGCTTTGATTGTACAGTACATTGATAACAGGAAAGGATAATCTTCAAGGACACTACATCCGCCTTATTAGAAACAATTTATTAGGGAAAATAGGCACCAACAGATTCGCCATATTTTTTCTCCATATACTGTAGTCCGCATGGAGGATTTTCGTTATTGACAAATTGAAAAAATACCCTATTCACAGAAAAATACACCAAAAATCTGTCAAAAGATGTAAAAAAGCGGGTGTGTGGGGGCGGCAGCCCCCACCCATAATACTAGGATAGGTTAGGTAAGGTTGTTAGGTTAGGCTAATGTCCTTTCAAAGGGGTATAGGCTAGTAAACACCTAGGATAGCTTATACCCGGTCAGAGGTAAGAAGAAGAAGAAGAAGAGTCCGATGTAGTCTCCTTGAATGCTACCCGGGAAAGTACAATATTGACAACCATGTTACGAAAATTAAATTTTAGTATCATACTTTTATATTAGGTTTTTCCGAGGGTTTAACACATTTTCATATGATCTTTAGAACTATCGATAACTGGAAGTACCGTATTGACAACCTTGTTACGAAAAATAAATTTTAGTACCATACTTTTTTATTAGGTTTTGCCGAGGGTTAAAACAAATTTTCTTATGATCTTTGGGGCATATAGAGTCAATATTTATCTTCAAATATATCAATAAAACTCGTGGTATTAAAATAACATTGAACCCGTTGGCCCATGATGGTGGCTCGGCTCAATGATTACAAACCACTATCCTTAGTAACCTAGGTAATTTTTGGCAACTTTGGCCCAGTATATTGTAAGGATGTAGTTACTGTAGTACCGTATTCGGGAATCAGGCGTATCGCCCGCTTTGTTTACATTACTTGTGCGCTCGGGGTTACATTCTATGATGATTCCCGTCTATCTTGACTGCTTTTTTTCTGTTATTTGCCCCCCTGCTGGCAATATGTATGATGATGACTATAAGTCATGGAGGAGTGAAGGGGGGCAAAGCCCCTCCTCAACCTATTATTTTATCCCACGGCAAGGTTCAAGGTAAATTCAAGGCAGTCAAAATAGACGGGAACATTCGCGAGCGGTACAATAACAAAGCTGGCGATACGCCCAAATATTATATCCTTACCCAATATATTTTTGGGACGAAGTCATCGATCCTATAGGCTACTATCACCTTTTAGGTTTGATCATTATTTGGAAGAGGGTGGCTCGTAGTGTTATTTGAAATAATTTAGACGAGTTGTGTTATAGGGATACGGGCGTATCGCCTACCTCTGACCGAGTATATCCTAGTGTTTACAATACCCCTTTGAAAGGACATTAGCCTAACCTAACAACCTTACCTAACCTATCCTAGTATTATGGGTGGGGGCCACTGCCCCCACACCCTCGCTGTTTGACATCCAACTTACGTGTTTACACGACGTACGCCCGGTAACCCAACTCGTTCCATAATTTATTGGAGACATTGCAGGTCTATGGAATTCCTATACAGTACTGTACTTAGAAAATTAGAAAACTCGAATTGTGAGAAAGATCTAGGTGTGTTTGTTAGCAATGATTTGAAGCCTAGACAACAGTGTATAAGCGTTCGAAATAAGGCAAACAGGATTCTCGGGTTCATCTCAAGGAGTGTGAGTAACAGAACTGCTGATGTTATCTTAAAACTTTACTTGTCATTAGTGAGACCCCATATGGATTATGCTGTTCAATTTTGGTGTCCTTATTACAGAATGGACATAGATTCATTGGAGAGAGTACAACGTAGAATGACAAAAATTATCCATAATATTAGAAATCTTCCGTATAAAGAAAGGTTGAAGAAATTAGGCTTACATTCGTTAGAGAGACGCAGAGTTAGAGGGGATATGATAGAGGTGTTCAAGTGGGTTAGTGGGATTAACAAAGGGGACATGACAAATGTACTAAAGCTCAGTGATAGCGAAAGAACTCGTACCAATGGTTTCAAATTAGATAAATTTTGTTTCAGAAAAGATATAGGCAAATATTGGTTTGGTAACAGAGTTGTAGATGGGTGGAATGGACTACCAAGTGCTATAGTGGGATTAAAAACGATAGGGAGCTTTAAGATAAAATTGGATAAGCATATGGACGAGAAGGGTTGGGTGTGAAGGGGGATCAGCAGGGTTGGGCCAATCAGCGCTCTGCAGACCCCCGTAATCCTGCGTTAATCTCTAACCGTTTTGGTAAGATGATCCTCAGGGTATTAGAGTGTTGAGCCTATAATTGGGCTTTGTAATTGGGGTTGTGTGGGACAGGGATCTGCCTTGCTTAGGCCAATCGGCTTTCTGCAGACTCCCATTTTCTTATGTTCTTATGTACTTGATAATTATAGGGAATAGACTCGCAGCGTTATTATACATAATTTATTAGGGAAAGTGAAGCTCTATGGAATCCTTATAACATACTCACATAGATTCCGTTGTGGGAGAATAGGGTTCAATGTTATTTTAATACCACAAATTTTGTTGATATATTTGAAGATAAATATTGAATCTATATGCTCTAAAGATCACAAGAAAATTTGTTTTAACCCTCGGCAAAACCTAATAAAAAAGTATGGTACTAAAATGTCTTTTTCGTAACAAGGTTGTCAATACGGTACTTCCAGTTATCGATAGCTCTAAAGATCATATGAAAATGTGTTAAACCCTCGGAAAAACCTAATATAAAAGTATGGTATTAAAATTTAATTTTCGTAACAAGGTTGTCAATACGGTACTTTCCCGTTATCAATGTACAGTACAATCAAAGCTGAAGATTGCAGAGTAAACACCGTAGACTTCATCGACTTTCTTTCACCTTCATATAATCGACAGCCAATTTTTTTTTTATTTACTAAGGGATTAGTACTCAACCAGCGGGGGTGTGGGGGCAGCAGCCCCCACCCATAATACTAGGTTAGGTTAGGTAAGGTTGTTAGGTTAGGCTAATGTCTTTTCAAATCACTATCGGGGGCGTGTCTCAACATCGATCAATAGGCCTAATGGGGCAAATAGGTTTTCCCGAGATTTCTAATTAATTACAAACACTATATATTGATGCAAATGAACAATTTCTTTTATAATAAACACTCTGAAAATTTGTGGTATTAAATAACATTTTAACGAGAATAGTTTTGATAAGTTTTGTAACACTCGATTTTGTTGATAACAATAGTCCCGCGCGTAAACAAACTCTTCTTCTTCAGTCCCGCAATCTTGAGAGCTCTGCTACGGACGTGTTCAATGTTTACAAAAAGTGTTCGGAATGGAGTACCGGTACACTCGCTACGGTAAAGTGTTATGTTCTACAAAGATGTTACTGTATGTCTAATATATGAACCCACAGTAGCTGGCATGCAAGGGCTAGTGTTGTATCCCACGTACTGGGTCTAGGTTAGGTTAGGTTAGGTTAATATACTAGGTCTCGGAAACAAGATTCGTAGTTGCAGTAGTATTTACATCAAAACTATAGTTAACTATCAAAACTATTCTCCCACAGTGGAATTATAACTAATAGCATCAAAACTACCATTTCCAAAAAAAATTGGAAAACAACTCGCAAATAAGGCTGCGAGTCTTTTCAAAAAAATTACCAAAACTAGATAATAATGATAATAGGCCTACTGTATGATAAACTAATGATAAACTTTTTTTCAATTGCAGAACGCTGGAGATTGGCGTCCAATTGACCCCAACGAAGACTCACCAGTACCGGCAGGGACTACGAGGCGACACACTTGACCCAACTGCCTCAAGAAATTAAAGGTGATTATAAACGCTAACACTGAGTGAGGTGGATGGATGGAGTTGAGAGGTACACAGGTCTCCTTCGATTTACGATTGGGTTACGTTCCTGAAAACCCGATCTTAACCCGGCAAGTGCGGCAAGACTTATATAAGTTTCACTGGTGCGCTGCGGGAAGCCTTATATAATCCAAGGCCTAAAAAAAATACATTTAAATCAGCCCTGTATAATTTTTTTTTTTTTATTGCCCCTTGGTCATGCCAAATATCACTCCTTTCCCCCCCCCCCTTCGATTATCACCTATTCTCCCTGTTATTCCCTTATTCTTAGGTATATATTCGTGCTAGCATTAGTGAGTTGCTAGCAGGGCGTGGTTATCTGTGTTACCAAGCGTGGGAAAGAGCGAGAGAGAGACTACCACGCAACAGTGTCTCTCCGGGCTGGCTGGCAGGCTGCCTGAGCCATACGTTATGTAACTCCCGGCCTCTATCGCCGATTTTGACCATCCAAACGCTGTTTCCAGTTGTTTTATTGCTGAAACATATTATTACCTTTATCATCAACGTAAAATAGGCGCATATGGATAAGTATTAATTCTATTTATGGTACGATGACGATTTGAGTGTAGGAAACACTCTAAATACCTCCACACAGGGGGGGCTGTATACTATAGGGGGTACACAGCGGAGAGGTTAAATAGAAAAATAATATAGCCACCCTAAAATTAATGGGGTAAATGGGGATGCGTTCTCGGACCAGCCAAAACCCAAACTTCGGATAGTGAGGGAGATCTGTATATGAGTGAGTGTGTTGGGTGGGAGGAGGAATCCTGGCTAACTGATGGCAGAGATGGGCAAGAATGTAGTTACCGGGTGTACCGCCCGTCTTGTTCACACTACGCGGACGCTCACCATCATGTTCCTGTCTATTTTGACTGCCTTTGGATACAAGAATACATTACCCTAACCAAACAACCTAACCTAACCTAACCTAGTATTATAGATTTATAAGTATTTATTTTATTATAAGTATTTATTTTATTATAAGTATTTATAGATGATTTATGTTGTATGTCGGTAGTGGTACACCCGGTAACTATATCCATCCCCAGAGATGCATGAAGGCGATCCATTTGTGGCCACCATCTCGAGGATGACGGAATTTGGATGGCTAACAAGAGATGTTTTCTAAACTGAATGACATTTTTAACCTTTGTGTATTTGAGGATACGTTTCAAACTTTATTCTTGCTATCATTAGATAATTTTAGGCTGTTAGGCAGTTTATTTAGAATCTGTCAGACTTAAAAGGTGTATTATGTTAGTTTGTACCCTGTTAGCTTCAAAAGGCCCTCTTGAAACTGCATAAAATTGTCTAATCATCTAAGTTACAGGGGTCTGTATCTTGTGTTTGTAGACCTGGAGAAGACCTTTGATAAGGTGTTCTGGACAGCACCTACATTAGAAGTACAGTATGATACTGTATTATAATGTAAAAATTGCAAAATAAACAAACCAAAACTTGGACGAACACAGTAAAAAGACAAAAGAACTTATCAAAATCGCTATGTGGAAACAACACTTTAGCAAAAGAATAATTTATAAGTAAAAGAACATAATCCACCACATAGGGTGTACATTACTCCATGAGCAAGTTAATTAAAATCATAATAGTCAAATGTTTAAGCTGGAGTCACACGAGCCGTTTTTCGAGCAATTTTTACGGGCAATTGTGGTCTGGCAGCTTCAAAAATTACACTTTGTAAAAATTCAACAGCCTAACATACTTTACCTTCAGTCTAGTTACCGATATCAGTGCAAAAAGTCCCGAAATATAACAAGAAAAAAACTTGCTCATGGAAAATTGACGGAAAAATCGCTCGTGTGACAGCGGCTTTACTCTACTAATATTGGTGTTTTGTATACCGGTACTGTATCGATAGTGTAGGCACTGTAGGCACTGTTCAAAAGTCTCATGTGGTGTTTTTATCTTTCAGTTGGAGATGAAGTTACTGCCGCTATGATCTCTACCACCAATACCACTACCAACAACAACTACCACCATCACCCACATCACCAGTTAGTAAATTAAATAGTTAGTTGATTAGGTACTTAAGGGGAGACGGGCCCTTTTTTTTAGGTCTATTCATTCATTTGTTACTTTATTTCTTAGTTTTCTTGCTAGACCTCCATCAAGATTAAAAGAACACCCACAAGACCCCCCTTCAAGATAGATTTGTACATTTTTCGGTAGAAAAATGTCCCGGCCAAAGCCCGATTCCTCCTAAAATTACAGGCTCGCTATCGCTCGTCAGAAAAAAAATGACACTTAAATGGCTCGAAAGGTCTTAAAATTGACAACTAAATGGGGCGAAAGGTGTTAAAATCGTCAAACTAATGAGCCGAAGGTCTTATAATCTCAAAACAAATGGGGCTTAACACGAGGGAGAAAAAGGACCAGAAAAACGACCCGCCTCCCCTTAACAGTAGTTAATGAACATTGGTAATGAAAATGATAAAATGTTCAGCGGTACAAAAGACCAAACTGTATACCAATATCTTTGTGTAATTATATAGCTAAGTACTGTTTTATCTGAGCATACCGTATTTATAATTTTTCATATTATAGTTTAGTCTACAGGAAATTTAGCATGAAGGAGGGGAATGTAGTGTAGGGTGATAGGGCGGAAGACAGATTTAATTTGAGATAGCATAGATATTTGAAAATATTGCAAGGTGATGAGCATACATATAGAGATCAAATTTAGACCTGTAGAGATAAGTTTATATACAAATAGCATCTGGTATAAATAAGCTAGGTGGACTAAGCTATAAGAAAGTATACCAAGAGTGAGATGGAGGGATGGAGTTATATATGAGTGTAGGTGGTGTTGGGTGGGTGGAGGGACGCCGGCTTACGAATGACAGAGGGACTTGGAGGCGATTCATCTGTGGCATCTGGAGAGTGGGGCGGGGCGGGGGTAATACATTCTTGTTAATTTAGGTGCTTATGTTCTGGGTGTGGTGTCCCGAGTTCGAATCCCGGGAGGACCATATGCTTTCATTAGTTTGTTCAAGTACATTGGGGTTTGTAATTGATGATTAATGTTAACCCTTTCAGACTCATATGATGCAGAGGTTGCCAGATTAGCAATAAGAAGTAGAGTTCTCTCACTCTTATAATTACCTCTCCAAAATTAGTTTTCTGTCCACAGCTAACTCAAAGACAACTGCAGAGGTTGAAGTAACTAAACTAAAGGTTTCTAAATACCCCTGATGGTAACAAAGGTTTTAAAGTATCCCTAATAGGCTCAAAATCGCGTCATATGTCGGAGAGGGTTAAGAACGGGGTGTTACTTATTGATATACCTGTACTGTATTTGCTGCAAAGTATTCATATAAAATAAAGTATTTTATTTGATGCTCATTAAGTTTGATCAGGATTTAGCTACCATACTTTAATTACACATTGATACTGTATTATATCCACTAAAATCTGGTGTTTATCTTATATTGATATCAATATTTTTGTAGAGACTTAACAGATGGTTTACAGGTTCTGGTATTGTGATCTATAGGGAGAGATGTTGCCTTTTATATATTTACATTGACCATGTTGTATACCTATTCTTTAAGGTGTTCCAGTGTTTTAATTCATGAATCACATAGTACTTGTTTAAAGAGATCTACTGGTAAAATCTTTGATTCTGAGGAAATTTCTTTAGGTACATCAAAGTCATTATGCCACGAGTCGTGGCATAGTCAGTAGAGCGTCGGCTGCTGATCAAAAGGTCGGGCCCGCACTGTCAAAATGTTATACAGTAGGTAGATGTAAAGCCCGTGCAATTTGACCTAGCGATTCCTGACAAATGCCTAATGTTCATGGCAACCCCATCTCGGGAATTATGCAGTCTGGCAAAAAAAAAAAAAAAATCAGGCGTTTGAAGTAGCGTCTATGTTTTTTTAGCGAGGCTAGTTTGCACTTGGTCCCTTTGAGCTAGAAACTGTACTCCCCCACCAAAGGGCAAAGTCATGGAGATCTCGTCATCGCAGAGCTTGGTGTAAGGCTCCAACTGTTATAATGCGTGTCTAATTTGTTCTACAATTTAAGTATTCAATAGTCTTGGGAATTTCAGGAACTTATAATATACCACAGTGGATCTTATACTTATAGTAAAAAGGATGAATTGAGATCGTTCGAAACCTGTTTATTGCTGGAGGTCCTTCTTAAACTGAGCGCCAGTGAATTCTGCGGAAAAATTGGCGCTTGTGAGAAATAAGTAACATGCTTATTATTATTATTATTTATAGTGACCGTAATAAATTAAAAAGACGTTGCCAGTACAGAAAGGGTTAAGGCTGTTTTTTCCATAGCTGTGGTACAGTGGTTCATTACATTATACCCTGAGATGTTCGAAGTTACCTCCCTCTCCGAAGTTAGTCTATTTTACAGGTAACTGTTGGTGGTGTAATGGATTAGATGCTTATGTTCTGGGTGTGGTGTCCCGAGTTCGAATCTCGGGAGGACCATATGCTTTAATTAGTTTATTCAAGTGCATTGGGGTTTGTAATTGATGATTAATGTTAAGAACGAGGTGTTACTTAACTAACCTAGAAGATTTTTTGTTTTTCTATGTGGATGAGGTAGACAAAAGGCAAAGCTGCCTGTGACGAGTGCCTCCCCCAGATGTGAGAGAGTGGCAGGGCCAAAATCAAGTATTGTTTGATTAAAAATGTCTGGACGCACAGAGTTTGAAGTATGGTAATTTAAGTCATAGGATGAGGGAAAGATGGATGGTATACAACATGGTAACTAATGTATAATATAACAGGTGTAACTCTCATGATAATCTCCCGCTGAACTTTCTACCATGTTTCATTTACCAACAGATTCAATAACCAACCCAACACTTCTCCAAGATCAAGGTTGGTCAGTCAAAGTTAAGTCACAGTACCACTTTTAACAGTAAATCTTTCTCCGAGTCACAGTGTCCGAGACAATAATATCCTGTTAGTGAAGTATAGTGTCCAATGTTTTTAACGTTTTCCTGTCCAGAGTTAGGTTTGGCATCCTCTACCCAACCTTAGCTGTTTCTGTCTCTCTTTTACTGTCCTACTTTTCTTTATGGGGGCAGGGGGCTAGGAATCCTCCTTCCCTTGTAAAAATTCTCCTACTCATCGAGACAGAAAAAGGGGCGAGGGAACGCATAAATAGTCCCGGACCCTAAGAATTTGGAACTTTAAAGGTTTCAGTTCGGGCTCTGTCTCGAGTCGGCCATGCCCAGCAATGGGGTATGTGCCTGAGTATATACATACATACATACCGTACATATACCTATACTGTATACTACTATTTTCATCTTTACTGGAGGAGAAATTTCAACGCTTAGTAGCCAATTTCCTGACATATAATTGTAGAATACAGAGTATATACTGTATATATATTGCTTGATGGATTGATCCCCGAGGGGGTGACACAAATTAATTGCCTTCATACTTGTTTGTCATCGTCAGCCACTTAAATAAGCTACAATTTTCCATTACCTGACCGTTCAACTCTCACCTCACATTCTGTGGCTTCATCCCTCTCACAATCTTATTTTGTTTACTACATTGACCTTCAGGTTCCATTTCTCACACATAAGCACCAAACATATTTACCATACCCTGCAACTCCCTCTTATTGTCAGTCATCGTAATTGTAGCAGTGCACCTGCCTTTCAACAGTCCCAAACCTCTCTTTTACTCAACAAGTGAACTCTGGAACTCTCTCCCTCATCTTATGACTTAAACTGCTTTACACTTTGTGTGTCCAGGCATTTCGACCCCAACGTCCCTTGAATTTGGCCCTGTCACTTTTTTCGGCTTTGGGGGAGACACTTGTTACAGGCAACCTGCCTTTTGTCTCCTTCATTACACATAGGTAAAAAAAGAAACAAAAATCATCAACAAACAGTAGCACAGGCAACTTCTCTTCATTCCCTTCCCTTACCAGGGGTACTCCAACATCCACTGCTCCTTGTATTTCTGTCATGCCTCCATTCCTATATGTACGGTGGCGCTAATAAGTCATGTCTCAGCGTTAATTACGTTTGGCTAGCTCTATGCTGTATTAATATCTGTCAAATGTTGAATAGGGTGCATTTCTGTAGGAACATGTTTGTATATCTCACTCTAAATGAATACCGTAAATCCATTTTAGATATTACTGATTCCATTTATTGATCAAAACATACTTGATACTGAGACATCACTTATTAGGCCCACTGTACTGAACAACCACAGGGACATTACCATAATTAATACTTCAACTTAGTATATTTTCTCTGATATCTTGTTGCGGACACCAGACTCGGACACAAATTCACTGTTAAATTGGTGTATGTGATTTGATCTTGAGAATCCTTGGAAATATTACCTTATGCACAAGACAGGCAGGATGTGTAACACCTTCGGTACGATGGCATTGTTTTTTTTTATTCTGGCTAAAACTAGACACTTTTTTCAACTTAGGAAGGACCTTTAGATGTTAGAGGGACAGGGTGAGCAATATGTTTTTTTTTTAACTGTGTTGGTGGTTTAATGGTTTAGATGCTTATGTTCTGGGTGTGGTGTCCCGAGTTCGAATCCCGGGAGAACCATATGCTTTCATTAGTTTATTCAAGTACATTGGAGTTTGTAATTGATGATTAATGTTAAGAACGGGGTGTTACTTAATACATTAAATTAACATAATAAGGATATGTGGGGTTAAACTGAAAGATGTATGTACAGTATGTACTGTATATTCTCAGGCACATACCCCATTGCTGGGGGTGGCCGACTTGAGACAGAGCCCGAACAGAAACCTTTAAAGTTCCAATTCTTAGGGCCCGGGACCACTTTCGTGTTCCCTCGCCCCTTTCTCTGTTTTATTGAGTAGGAGAATTTTAGAAACTGAAAGATAAGGTAATTAATATGGAGCTGAGGAGGCAGTGAGGTATTAAGAGTATCGGTGAAGAGATGCACAAGCAGGCAGAGAGATGTATGTCAGTGAACGTAGAGGGAGTAGCATGGAGGGGTAGACCTCGAAAGACGCGGGATCAGGTTCTACTATCGGATATCCAATGCAAAAACTTAACTAGTGAGGCAGCCCAGGCTACCTGGCATTCCTCCATTATGATGTGAAACTGAAACTGTGCCACTTATAGATCACTCAGTCTTTAAGGGGAGATGGGCTGTTTTTCTGGTCCCCTTCTCCCTCATGTTTAGCCCCATTGCTTTTGAGATTTTAAGACGTTCGGCCTATTAGTTTGGCTATTTTAAGAACTTTTGCACCATTTCTGTCCATTTTAAGACCTTTCGTGCCATTTAGGTGTCGATTTCTTCCTGGCGAGCCTGTAATTTAAGAGGAACCAACATTTTTCTACCAAAAAATGTACAAATTTATCTTGAAAGGGGGTCTAGGGGGTGTAATTTTAAGCTTGATGGAGGTCTAGGGAACAAACTAAAAACCTCCCCTTAAAGTATACATGTAGTGGGATTGGCTGAGGCTAGGGTAGAAAGAGAAGTGTATCTACAGTATAGAGTATGTGGAGATTAATTCTGCTACTTAGGGATGGTGCAGAGACTAACTAGCCTTCACGATGATCTGTTTTGCTTAGCTGGCAGGAGCTTGTCATGTGGAGAGAATAGGATGAATAATATTACCTACGAATAGCCAGAATATAGCCAGATGTCCTTCCTAAGCTGAATAAAATGACCTACCTATAGCCAGAATAAAAGCCAATGTTATACTGAAGGTGTTAATTAATCATCCTGTTAATTATAGTGTATTCATTTTATATAGGCCAAAAATTATGAGACCTATCCTATGTAACTCAAAAGGGGCTAGAGCAAATGAGGACCTGAGTAATATAGTGTCCTAAATGCCACTTTGGTCGAGACATATTTTTGTTTACTGAAAAATGTACAAATTTATTTCAAAGGGGGGTCTTGGGGGTACCTATTTTTTAAGCTTCATAGCAGAATTGCAGTGTGAGTGTCCTAGGTTCGAGTCCTTGGAGTGCCACATGTATTTGTTGATTTCATTAGTTGAGTTTAGAAGTGAAGTTGGTTGGTGAAAAAAATATAATAATGCAGTATGTCTATTCCTTCATCAAGCTAAATCGAGATAAATTTGTACATTTTTCAATATAAAAAATATCCCGGGCAAAGTGGCTTTTAGGAGATTGCATTACTAAGGTCCTCACGTGGGCTAGCATATTAGCTTGACTATACTCTGTTTCATTTCAACTGACGGTAAATTGCAAAGTTCCCATCAAGATTTTTTCAGTTATTTTTTAAGATTGTGTAGTGAAATATGGTGCTGATTATATAAACTCTTAGTGTGCGGAATTTCGGTGTGAGTATCCTAGGTTCGAGTCCTTGGAGTACCACATGTATTCATTACTTTCATTGATTTCATTAGTTAAAATTAATTGTTGAGTTGGCGAAAACAAATATGAATCTAATATGATGCAGAGATTGTAGTTATATATTTTTCCATTAAGTATCGAGAAATTAGTTGCTAAGGGATTCAATTTACCGTCAGATGAAATGAAACAGAGTACTGTATAGTCGGTTTTGAGTTATAGATTTTTGTGATCCATATTTTTGGCCCGATTATAATGGATAGACTATAGCGCTGTTGGTGTGTGTGGTAATATGAGGATTTTTAAGGCAGTGTGACAGGGCAAGTTTCTTTAGTGTTTTTTATATATATCTATCATCGATTCTGGCTGTCAAAGTTTTTACGGATTTTTGCTTTCACTACCAGATATACTGTACAGTATATTAAATTATCATACTTTTCACTTATTTGTCTTTAAATACTAGATTTATATATAATTGTCATCAACTCCAGATACTAAATTAATACAGTACAGTACTAGAGTAAATTAATATACCTTTGTGATTGAATTTGTTATTAAAATTATCATCCACTTCAGATACTAAAGTTAATACTAGAGTAAATTAATCGACCCTTTTTATTGAACTTGGAATTAAAATGATCAACTTCAGGTACTAAATTAATAGTAGAGTAAATTAATCGACCTTTGTGGTAGAATTTGGAATTAAAATTATCATCAACTTCAGATACTAAAGTTAATACTAGAGTAAATAAATCTACCTTTGTGAGTGAATTTGAAATTAATTTTATCAGATTAAGTTACTACTAGAGTAAATTAATCTAACTTTGGGATTAAACTTGGATTATTAGAATGACATGCCAGAATCGGTTATAGCTTAGTATAAAAACACTAACCCCTTACTGACGTCTTTTTAGTTTTATTCTTGCTACTTTTAGACGATTTTGTGAAGCTTAGGAAGGATATATGGGTAGCTAAAAGGATTTGTGATAGCTAAAAGGATTTGTGATAGCTAAAAGGGTTGATTGAGATAGTCTATAGCTTTTGTAATGGGTAGATGTCATTCCTAAGCTGAATAGAATCGTCTAATAGTAGCCAAAATAAGTGGCTCCTTTTAGACGATTTTATGTAGCTTAGGAAGGATGTATGGGTAGCTAAAAGGATTAATTAAGATAGTCTATAGCTTTTTTAATGGGTAGATATCCTTCCTAAACTGAACAAAATAGTCTAATAAGTATAAAATAAAGAATATGTCGGTGGTACAGAATGCCCCTGTTACACTGCTTTTTCTGACCATGATCTTAGGGCGGTATCACATGAGAGCTTTTTCCATCAACATTCAATATATTTCGGTTACATTCATCTACCATCAGTCTAGTTTATGATACCAGTGCAAAAGACTCCAGACAAAATGTTGATTATAAAAGCTCTCGGTCATACCGTCTTTAGGACTGGGCCTGTATTCATAACACTCTTAGAACTATTTCTATAATTTGTCCTGATCTAAGGAAGTTGGAGCTGTATAGACATTATTATTTAGCAGAAAGAATACGAATGTAGTGCATAGATACACATTAAATCAATTCAGCAATCAAGATTTTGTATAGTGTTGGCTTTTCAATGAGTTAAGTTACTGTTCAAATTAATATAACTTTGTATTTTAACTAGCATAATGTTTGTAATTCTGCTAAATATCTAACTAAAAAAAAAACTTGCAAGTAAGAACTATTCTTCAGAATAAAGTTTATGAATATTGATCCCTGAATTATTAGACTACTGTACTTTAGGACAAAAAAAAAAAAGGGCGTAGGTCCTTTGTTAAATGATACTTCTGTCGGTCTCCGTAAACAAAATATTTTCTGAAATTTTGGGTAATAAAATTTAAAAATTCATGGTAGCTTTGTTTATTTTGTACTTCAAAGAGTGTCCCTTAAACAACTACATTTAAAAAATCCAATACATATAATTTTAACCAGGTCTTAAAAAAATCTTAACTAGTATATATATATATAAAATGGTAATAAAAACTTTAAAAAAATCATGGCCATTTTCTTTATTTATACTTCAAAGAGCGTCCCTTAAACAACCACATACATATCTCGAATTTTTTTTTTATTAAAAAAAAAAAAAAAAATAAAAAATTCAAAAGTTGAGAACGAGGGGTTCCTTTTATCTTATGTTCAAGATAAAGACTTAAAAACATTAGATCAGATTATGGGGGTAAAGCATAGGCTCCACCCAGGGACGGTCTCGTAAAGTACAAGGCGAAGTAGAAGTCCTCGGCGATGGATGACCGTAGGGTGGCGGTTGTCGAGAACTTCATTTGAGGGTCCTGGAGGTCTCTGAGGGTAGGGATTGTCGAGGACTTCATTGCAGGAGAGGTCTCAGAGAGCAGTGGTTTTTTAAGACTTCATTTCAGGAGATCTCCGAGGGCAGTGGCTTTTGAGGATTTCATTGCAGGGAAATTCTCTGAGGGGTGCAGACGGTGGTTGTTGAAAGTTTGCAAGTGAGTGGGCAGCGTCCATTGTTCTTATGTGGGAGTCCGGAGATGTTGTGTCTGCACCCCACTGGAAAGGTCGCTCGATTTCAGGAATGTTCTTGTTGAGGACTTCATTGTAGGAGAGTTCTCAGAGGGCAGTGGTTAAACAGTTTGATTGGCGGATGTTGGTAGTTGAAAGTTTAATTGAGTGGGCAGCGTCCAGAGTTCTTATTTGGGAGTCCGGAGATGTTGAATCTGCATCCCACTGGAAAGGTCGCTCTATTTCAGGAATTTTCTTGTGGCAGTGGTTGTTGAGGTCTCAGAGGGCAGTGGTTAAACAGTTTGATTGGAAGACGGTGGTCGTTGAAAGTTTGCAGGGGAGTGGGCAGCGTCAACAGTGCTTGATGGGGAGGCTGCAAATGATTCAGGAATTTTCTTGGTGGTCGTGCATCATTAATTTGAGTCCATAACAGAATTTTTCAAGTTGAGCTTCCAGGCAACAAAGAGGAGTTGTTGGTAGTTTTGCTAGAAATGCCTTTGTATTATTTGGGCGCATTTAAGTTTGTTCTGGTGAATATCTGCAGTCCATTTTGCTCTCCCTCAATCGGTCTTGTTCGGTTTTGCTTGCTCTTGCCCTCGATCAGTTTTGCTTGCTCTCGCCCTCGATCAGTTTTGCTTGCTCTCGCCCTCGATCAGGTTGCTTGCTCTCGCCTCGATCAGTTTGCTTGCTCTCGCCCTCGATCAGTTTTGCTTGCTCTCGCCCTCGATCAGTTTTGCTTGCTCTCGCCCTCGATCAGTTTTGCTTGCTCTCGCCCTCGATCAGTTTTGCTCGCCCTCGATCAGTTTTGCTCGCTCTCGATCAGTTTTGCTTGCTCTCGATCAGTTTTGCTTGCTCTCGATCAGTTTTGCTTGCCCTCGATCAGTTTTGCTTGCCCTCGCCCTCGATCAGTTTTGCTTGCTCTCGCCCTCGATCAGTTTTGCTTGCTCTCGCCCTCGATCAGTTTTGCTCGCCCTCGATCAGTTTTGCTTGCTCGCCCTCGAGCAGTTTTGCTTGCTCGCCCTCGAGCAGTTTTGCTTGCTCGCCCTCGAGCAGTTTTGCTTGCTCGCCCTCGAGCAGTTTTGCTTGCTCTCGCCCTCGATCAGTTTTGCTTGCTCTCGCCCTCGATCAGTTTTGCTTGCTCTCGCCCTCGATCAGTTTTGCTCTCTCGCCCTCGATCAGTTTTGCTTGCTCTCGCCCTCGATCAGTTTGCTTGCTCTCGCCCTCGATCAGTTTGCTTGCCTCGTCGCCCTCGATCAGTTTTGCTTGCCCTCGCCCTCGATCAGTTTTGCTCGCCCTCGATCAGTTTTGCTTGCCTCCGCCCTCGATCAGTTTGCTTGCTCTCGCCCTCGATCAGTTTTGCTTGCTCTCGCCTCGATCAGTTTTGCTTGCTCTCGCCCTCGATCAGTTTTGCTTGCTCTCGCCCTCGATCAATTTTGCATGCTCTCGCCCTCGATCAGTTTGCTTGCTCTCGCCCTCGATCAGTTTTGCTTGCTCTCGCCCTCGATCAGTTTTGCTTGCTCTCGCCCTCGATCAGTTTTGCTTGCTCTCGATCAGTTTTGCTTGCTCTCGCCCTCGATCAGTTTTGCTTGCTCTCGCCCTCGATCAGTTTTGCTTGCTCTCGCCCTCGATCAGTTTTGCTTGCTCTCGCCCTCGATCAGTTTTGCTTGCTCTCGCCTCGATCAGTGTTGCTTGCTCTCGCCCTCGATCAGTTTTGCTCTCGCCCTCGAGCAGTTTTGCTTGCCTCGCCCTCGATCAGTTTGCTTGCTCTCGCCCTCGATCAGTTTTGCTTGCTCTCGCCCTCGATCAGTTTTGCTTGCTCTCGCCCTCGATCAGTTTTGCTTGCTCTCGCCCTCGATCAGTTTTGCTTGCTCTCGCCCTCGATCAGTTTTGCTTGCCCTCGATCAGTTTTGCTTGCCCTCGATCAGTTTTGCTTGCCCTCGATCAGTTTTGCTTGCCCTCGCCCTCGATCAGTTTTGCTTGCCCTCGCCCTCGATCAGTTTTGCTTGCTCTCGCCCTCGATCAGTTTTGCTTGCTCTCGCCCTCGATCAGTTTTGCTTGCTCTCGCCCTCGATCAGTTTTGCTTGCTCTCGCCCTCGATCAGTTTTGCTTGCTCTCGCCCTCGATCAGTTTTGCTTGCTCTCGCCCTCGATCAGTTTTGCTTGCTCTCGCCCTCGATCAGTTTTGCTTGCTCTCGCCCTCGATCAGTTTTGCTTGCGCTCGCCCTCGATCAGTTTTGCTTGCTCTCGCCCTCGATCAGTTTTGCTTGCTCTCGCCCTCGATCAGTTTTGCTTGCTCTCGCCCTCGATTAGTTTTGCTTGCTCTCTTCTCGCCCTCGATCAGTTTTGCTTGCTCTCTCGCCCTCGATCAGTTTTGCTTGCTCTCTCGCCCTCGATCAGTTTTGCTTGCTCTCGCCCTCGATCAGTTTTGCTTGCTCTCTCGCCCTCGATCAGTTTTTCTTGCTCTCGCCCTCGATCAGTTTGCTTGCTCTCTTCTCGCCCTCGATCAGTTTTGCTTGCTCTCGCCCTCGATCAGTTTTGCTTGCTCTCGCCCTCGATCAGTTTTGCTTGCTCTCGCCCTCGATCAGTTTTGCTTGCTCTCGCCCTCGATCAGTTTTGCTTGCTCTCGCCCTCGATCAGTTTTGCTTGCTCTCGCCCTCGATCAGTTTTGCTTGCTCTCGCCCTCGATCAGTTTTGCTTGCTCTCGCCCTCGATCAGTTTTGCTTGCCCTCGATCAGTTTTGCTTGCTCTCGCCCTCGATCAGTTTTGCTTGCTCTCGCCCTCGATCAGTTTTGCTTGCTCTCGCCCTCGATCAGTTTTGCTTGCTCTCGCCCTCGATCAGTTTTGCTTGCTCTCGCCCTCGATCAGTTTTGCTTGCTCTCGCCCTCGATCAGTTTTGCTTGCTCTCGCCCTCGATCAGTTTCGCTTGCTCTCGCCCTCGATCAGTTTCGCTTGCTCTCGCCCTCGATCAGTTTTGCTTGCTCTCGCCCTCGATCAGTTTTGCTTGCTCTCGCCCTCGATCAGTTTTGCTTGCTCTCGCCCTCGATCTGTTTGCTTGCTCGGTCTCGCCCTCAATCGGTCTTCCATCCAAGTCGGCCTTCTATCATGACGCCAGCCAGGATAGTGTCTCAGTGGTGTTTGGCTATCAGCCCGAGAACACGGCAGCCTACAGTATTTTGGGGTTCCTCTCGTTGGCTTCAATTCTTCCGTCAAAGCACTCCTGACCATCAGCCCTTGTGAGAAGGTTTGGTTCCCTCATCCTCGTCTCTATCATTGCCTCGCATTGTCAGTCTGCTGGGAGTTATTGGTTGGTGGTTGGTTTGTTAGTTGGTGGTGGTTCCGATTGTTGTTGTTGTTGTTCCCTCACCTCTCCATCGAGTTCCGCGAGTCTTGCTGTCCTAGTGCGGTCCCTATTCCTCAAGTCCCGTGGTAATGCAGTCCCGTATTGACCCTCAGATTTCAGCCCTCCACAAGTCGGGGTATATGATGAATTCTTCAACTTCAACAAGTCAGGGTGTATGATGCATGCTGAATTCTTCAACCAATGTAGTCTTCTAGGTTCATCACCCCAAGAACAAATCTGTAAAGAAAAGAAAAAATATTTAGCTACTATTTTCTGTAACTGTCCAAGGCTTTTAACTTCATTCCCGCTATTATATTATTTTATTAATTTAAAAAATTGAACCTCCAGCAATAGACAGGCTTCGAACGATCTCTCAACCATTTTTACTACCACAGATCCTTCTTAAACTGCACAAAATCATCTAAATATAATTAGACTATTAAAAAGACGTCACCGGTACCGAAGGGACTAATAGACCTATCAATACTTTTCAAATCTGTTATTCAACCTTTAACTCTGTTGGTGGTGTAATGGTTTAGAGGCTTATGTTCTGGGTGTGGTGTCCCGAGTTCAAATCCCGGGAGGACCCTATTCTTTCATTAGTTTATTAAAGTTCATTGGGGTTTGTAATTGATGATTTAATGTTCAGAACGGGGCGTTAATAAATTAAATTATTCATAAAATAGGGAACTAATCAATTTTAGTTTATATTTCCTAATTAAGTTTTATATGGGAGAGTAATAATTAAACCACAGAACAAATTAAGAGTCAATCCAACTTCAATTAAATTTCCTCTATGGTTAGTGCACTGAATTTCTGTGTGAGTATCCTAGGTTCGAATCTCCTTTGAGTACCACATGTAATCATTAGTTTCATAAATTTAATTAATTAGGTAGATTTGCAAGTTAATTGGTGATAATGAACCAAATCAATTTTAGCATATAATTCCGTATGAACCCCTTTTGTATGTACCGACTAATATGCTGGATACTATTAGACTTTTATTCAGTTTAGGAATGACCTTATTCATTAGACTACTAAATATCTATTAATCCTTTTAGCTACCCTAGATCCTTTTTAAGCTGCACACAATCTTTTAAATATAGCTAGAATAAAATATAAAAGAAGTTGCCGGTACAGAAGGGGTTAAGGATATTAATATACTTATAACTTAAGAGGCTGAACCTCTGCTGGAGCCCAGAAATCAAAATTTCAATTTGTTTTGTTCTTGTTCTATAATGCTTCTTTCAACATAGGAAAATAGCATAGGAGGGAACAAAAAAACCGCATCCATAACCCCCCGGGCCGGGGGTTCGACCTCGACCCCCGAACAACTAAAAAAAATCTTCCAGCCACCCAATTTTTTTGTTTGTGTCTTTAGTCTAAAGGGCTTCTGTAAGCAATAGAAATGATCATATGAGGGCATAAACACCCATATCCCCCAATATCATGGATTTTGGTAAATTATTGTCTGATAAAATCTGGCTAGCCCCCCCCCCCATTTAGTTTAGTAGGTCATAAAACTAGGTCCAAAACTGTGTAAAGTGTAAACAGCTAGCTCACATGAAGTGCATCTCTAAGAAGACCAACAGTGAAGAATGGGAATTCCTTTGCAATAAGGAATTGCACTCTTGGTACTCTGCATCATCTAAATCAGCACAGCACAAACTTCAGGTCACTCAAAATAAAATGGTTAGGTTCATGCTGAACCTAGGACCCAGATCACATGTTGGCCAGGAACAACTTCAGTCACTAGGTATGCTCAATGTTTCTGACAGGGCCAAACAAATCAGGATAACTAATGCCTTCAAAATTTTCTATGACATAACTCCAGAGTATCTAAAGAATGATTTTGTTAAAGCAAATGAGAGGAGTGGACATAATACAAGAAACATGATGTTTAATTTTAAGGTCCCGAGAATCCAAGGACAGGGTAAGCAAACATTCTTCTTCACTGCCATCAAAGACTGGAACGACCTACCCCAGTCAGTCCGTGAAAAGAGAACACTGTATTCCTTCAGACGTAGCCTGAAGGAACACCTGAACCGGACAGCTGCGAGAAGGGAGCACCAAGCTTATGTCTACTACTAAATACGACATAAGAGATAGACAAACCAAACTGAAATGATTACTGATTACAGATTACTGATATTTACTATAGGATGTAAGGTATCTTAAAATAACCCCCTAGAAATACTTTTTCTAAAGTATCTATTTCTTTATCCTCCCCTTTTCCCCAGCTAACCTAATCCCACAAGGACCCCAATGGAAATACGCATAACGGCCTTATTGGGCTATCCTTAGTTGGAATTATGCAAGGCTGGTACATGTCATATTTGTAACAAACTATGTGGTACCAACTCTGTAAATTGCAGACTGAATAAATATTATTATTGATTATTATTATTCTATGTGCGCGCTATGGTAGAAAACGGAAGTTAAGGAGGACTAACTATTCTCTCTCTCCAAAATTGTATTTTGGTGTGAAAATCTTTGATTTTAGCTTGCCAGAGATCCTATTTTGGCACTTACGATATCATCTACCTTTGTGTTTATTGCTCAAATTCATTCCCCTTCTACACACTACATATAGGACTATATAGCAACTATAAAATTAAGAGATAATGGCATTATCTCACATATTTTTCAAGATTTGACATTGTTCAGGTTGAAATGTTGGCTAAAAAAACAACATAGGCTATTATATATTTGTTTATGCCCCTTCTATTATGCAATATGGTAAAACTAGATAATTTTCTTGTAGGGGATGCAGGTAGAATACGCCATGCAAAAATTGCGGGAAATTTGAACAATTTTGAGTGAGATGATTTTACAAATATTTCAATGAAATTCTGCACTCGCGCGTGCATAGAGTGCGGATTTTTTCAGCGAGTCTTCGTATTTCCATTGGTAATAAGATGGTATAATGCCAGAAACACAATCTCTTATACAGGCTACTTGGGGGTAAAAGGTTCAGCCTCCCCTTAAATTAACCCTCTCGGTAGTCTAGGTTATTTAATTCTATTCCAGCCACCATTGTGAGATTCTATTCAGCTAATGTGTACAGTGGCTGTTTGTTTGGTCAATTAATTTATTCATATATTTTTTTAGTTTCCTCCCTAGACCCCCCTTCAAGATAGATTTGTGCATTTTTCGGTAGAAAAATGTCCCGACCAAAGGCCGATTCCTCCTAAAATTACAGGCTCGCTATAGCTAGTCAGGAAAAAAATACACTTAAATGGCACGAAGGGTCCTTGATTGACAAAGAAATGGGGTGAAAGGTCATAAAATCTCAAAACTAGTGGGGCTAAACATTAGGGAGAAGGGGGTCCAGAAAAATGGTTCGTCTCCCCTTAAGGGCCTCTAGCAATCCAATTACTATATACTTTCATATCACCAACCCACCAATTTACTTTCAAATAAACTTCATGAAACTGTGTGGTACTTCAAGGATTCGAACCTAGGATACTCACACCCTGATGCCAACAGATCCTTACTAAACTTCTTAAAATTGTCTAATGACTATTGTTGGGTGTAATGGTTTAGGTGCTTATGTTCTGGGTGTGGTGTCCCGAGTTTGAATCTCGAGAGGACCATATGCATTCATTATTTATTTAACCCCTAACTGTCGGCGCGCAACATAAGTCGAGTATAATAAATCTGGACTATCTGGCGGCACGCGACATAGGTCGTGTGGCAATTTCAGCACGTAATGTTGCTGAGAGAGAGAGAGACAAGTGGTGGCAGGAGAGTAGCGAGCGTATGACTGCTCCAGACCACCGCGGCGAACCTACTGACACGAATCCCACCTCCTCCCTCCCTCTCTCACTCGCTACATACTGAATTGTATGGGGAAAGTACCGAATTACATGCTTTTTGCACTCGTGTTGCGCGGTTGTTGCAAGAAAACTAGCGGTCATAAAAGGATCGTTGTGGTGTCATTGGAAAGCTCTGTTTATGCCCTTTCAGGGATAGATACTAGTTTTACGCTCTGGGTCTTATTTAGGCATGAAAATG
Source organism: Paralithodes platypus (assembly GCA_032716605.1). Taxonomy (NCBI): domain Eukaryota; kingdom Metazoa; phylum Arthropoda; class Malacostraca; order Decapoda; family Lithodidae; genus Paralithodes; species Paralithodes platypus. Next base: position 69,064 of record JAVRFV010000337.1, read on the forward strand.
ATCACGTAAACAGCCCTATTTTGGGTAAAACACCCCGCTGGTGGCTACATATTATATACCACCTAGGCCGCTCTTTAGGTGTTAAGTACATTGGAGTTTGTAATTGATGATTAATGTTAAGAACGGGGTGTCACTTAACCCTCTCCGACATATGACGCAATTTTGAGCCTATTAGGGATACTTTAAAGCCATTGTTACCATCAGGGGTATTTAGAAACCTTTAGTTAAGTTACTTCAACCTCTGCAGTTGTCTTTGAGTTAGCTGTGGGCAGAAAACTAATTTTGGAGAGGTAATTATAAGAGTGAGAGAACTTTCTTATTGCTAATCTGGCAACCTCTGCGTCATATGAGTCTGAAGGGGTTAATACCCATATTAGCCCCTTCTGTACCGGTGACTGTCTTTAGTTTTATTCTGGCAACTATTAGACTTTTATTCAGTTTAAAAAGGGCCTCCAGCAATTAACAAGCTTCCAGACTATCTCAACCCTTTTTACTACCACAGACCCTTCTTAAGGGGGTAGTACTCGCTTTCTCTGGACCCCCTTCTCCCTCATGTTTAGCACATTAGTTTTAACACGTTCGTTCAGTTAGTTTGGCGATTTTTAGACTTTTCGACTTTGTTGTCAATATTAACCCTTAAAGAGCGTCTCTCGACTTAAGTCGTGCACCAATTTGCAGCAAGTTAGGAGCATTATTAAGGCTTTTAAAGGGTTAAAATAGAGTGCAAATGGCCGGGAGAGCAGCGGGCCAGACAGCCGACTCCCAGGGCTTACTGCCGCCCATTAACTCATGTTCCCTGTGTTCTCGAGAGGCCGGCAGTGTAGCCAATAGTGAGCATAGCTGGGAAAAATATACCGATATATGCTAAACTTCCATGTTCGTGGCACCACTACAAGAGAACCACGAGTGCTACGTAGCTCGTTCTGGTCTCATTTCGAAGCTTTTAGTGCCTAGTTTTTTGATACATATTTTTTTTTCATGCAGATGCTTGATTTATCATGCAAGAGGGCCTGAATATGCCCAAATGAGCCCAAAACACCCCGCTAGACAAGGGTTAAGACCTTTCGTGTCCTATAGGTGTCTATTTTTTACTGGCGAGCGAAAGTCTAATTTTACAAGGAACCGGCCTCAGGCCGGGATATTTTTCTACCGAAAAATTTACAAATTTATCTTGAAAGGCTTGAAAGGTCTAGGCTTGCTGGAGATCTAGCGAGGAAAAAAAAAAATATATAGACCAAAAAACAAGCACTACCCCCTTAAACTGCAGAATATGTTCTAAATATAGCTAAAATATAATTAAATAGACGTAGAGGGTACAGAAGGGGTTACAATTGTCTAATAATCTAATTAATTAATTTCACTCAACACCAAACACCACCCAATGAAATTAACGAAAGCATGTGCTCCACCCGGGATTCGAGCCTGGGTCACCACATACGGATCTTAAACACACTAACCATTACACCATCAATACAGTTAAAGGTTAAATAATTATAGTAGGCATATTTAAAACAGCTACATCCTGGTATACGGATAGGGTTTAACACTATCTGGTGCAAAGTCTTGGGAGTTATTATGGTATTTAGTTTCATTATTATTTAAGTTTCTATTTGTTTTAGCCATTTTCGAACAATGTGTTTTTAGTTTACCCGCTGGACTTGGAAAAACGCCTCTCCAAACCCCCTTCAAACTAAAAAAACGTCCCCCAGACCCCCTTCAAGTTAAATGTGTAAATTTTTTAGTAGAAAAAATTCCCGGCCAAAGGCCGGTTTCTCCCAAATTGCGGGCTCGCTTTCGCTCGCCCAGGAAAAATCGACACCTTATTGGGTTGAAGCATCATATAAT
>JAVRFV010000338.1:0-66980 GCA_032716605.1 Paralithodes platypus
AGATGGATGGATGGATAAGGCGTAATGATAATGTCTTGGTGTCTGTCTGTGTGTGTGTGTGTGTGTGTAAGAGAGAGAGAGAGAGAGAGATAGATATATGGATGGATAAGGCGTAATGATAATGTCTTGGTGTCTGTGTGTGTGTGTGTGTGTGTGTGTAAGAGAGAGAGAGAGAGAGAGAGAGAGAGATGGATGGATGGATAAGGCGTAATGATAATGTCTTGGTATCTGTGTGTGTGTGTGTGTAAGAGAGAGAGAGAGAGAGAGATAGATATATGGATGGATAAGGCGTAATGATAATGTCTTGGTGTCTGTGTGTAAGAGAGAGAGAGAGAGAGAGAGAGAGAGATGGATGAATGGATAAGGCGTAATGATAATGTCTTGGTATCTGTGTGTGTGTGTGTGTGTGTAAGAGAGAGAGAGAGATGGAGATGGATAAGGCGTAATGATAATGTCTTGGTATCTCTGTGTGTGTGTGTGTGTGTGTGTAAGAGAGAGAGATGGATAAGGCGTAATGTTAAAGTCTTGGTATCTGTGTGTGTGTGTGTGTGTGTGTGTGTAAGAGAGAGAGAGAGAGAGATGGATGGATGGATAAGGCGTAATGATAATGTCTTGGTATCTGTGTGTGTGTGTGTGTGTGTGTGTGTAAGAGAGAGAGAGATGGATAAGGCGTAATGATAATGTCTTGGTACCTGTGTGTGTGTGTGTGTGTGTAAGAGAGAGAGAGAGAGAGCTGGATAAGGCGTAATGATAATGTCTTGGTATCTGTGTGTGTGTGTGTAAGAGAGAGAGAGAGAGAGAGAGAGAGAGAGAGAGAGAGAGAGAGAGAGAGAGAGAGATGGATAAGGCGTAATGATAATGTCTTGGTATCTGTGTGTGTGTGTGTGTAAGAGAGAGAGAGAGAGATGGATAAGGCGTAATGATAATGTCTTGGTATCTGTGTGTGTGTGTGTGTGTGTGTAAGAGAGAGAGAGATGGATAAGGCGTAATGATAATGTCTTGGTATCTGTGTGTGTGTGTGTGTGTAAGAGAGAGAGAGATGGATAAGGCGTAATGATAATGTCTTGGTATCTGTGTGTGTGTGTAAGAGAGAGAGAGAGATGGATAAGGCGTAATGATAATGTCTTGGTATCTGTGTGTGTGTGTGTGTGTGTAAGAGAGAGAGATGGATAAGGCGTAATGATAATGTCTTGGTATCTGTGTGTGTGTGTGTAAGAGAGAGAGAGAGAGAGAGAGAGAGATGGATAAGGCGTAATGATAATGTCTTGGTATCTGTGTGTGTGTGTGTGTGTGTGTAAGAGAGAGAGAGATGGATAAGGCGTAATGATAATGTCTTGGTATCTGTGTGTGTGTGTAAGAGAGAGAGAGATGGATAAGGCGTAATGATAATGTTATGCCCTGATTTTATACAGGATTAACTTGGTATAGGTGAGTTCTGCAAGACTGGGTTATTGGATTTCTTGCAAAATACATAAAGAGAATCAACAGAGGACATAGATAATCTCGGATAAATGGTTTGTAATACAGCTTTATTCTAAATAACACTCAGGTAGAAGGTACGTAATAGAATTCACACGAACATTAGATGTTGGAGCACTCAGGTAGGTTATTGGACTTATTACAATCTCCCAGCACTTATCGCGGATTTGGATAGAGACATACTTCCCACTTCCAACGTTCAGGCATTATTCTTCTGATCACATTGCTTTATGATACGTAGGGTACATGAATGACACAGGTTAGGTATTTCGCTTTGTTAACTCTGGTAATATATGACTCTTAATCAAGGATGAAGGTATAAGTAATGTGGTTATTGTCCAAGAATTAACGTAAAGGGATAACTGTAACTAGTTGCACTGGTCTAGGATGTTCACTTGTCTAGGTGATACTTCGGACCGAAAATATCAGTGAGGGCGAATCAGGTTAAACCTGATGGCAAGAATAATTACGGGAGTCAGTTCGCCTAAGCTAAATTTCACTGATATATATTAATACATACTAACATAATAATCACTTGTTTCCTAACATCAGAGAAAGTTGAGACATAATCGAATACACTGGATGGTTGAGTTAATAGCACCGTAACACTGGTACTTTGCGAAGTAACACTGTGATAGAGTTTTCCTGGTTATCTTGCGTTAGTGATGTTGGGGGTTAACAGTAGCTCTGGGGCCGTCCAAGCTGTCCGGTAGTGTAGAGAAGGTTTTACAGATGGGCTTCTTGCGTAACCGGTGATGACACTCCGATATGTTACCCTTGATGGGGACCTTAAATAACGCTGTCTCAAGCTCAACCGGACTAACAACGTATCGGATTAACGTAAGACAGTCGAGATAAGCGACTGTTTAACTATCTCTGGTCCTTATAAAAGGTTCAAGGAGCGCGGGCGGTTTTGCACCTTTTTGTCAACAAATGCTGATGGGGCCTACAGTCAATTGTTGCCAAGGAGTTATTCTTGCAGAGTCCTCACTCGAGAGTTTCTCGCATAATCCCTTCTAACATAACAAGATCTTTCTGCCTTAGATCAGTTATGAGTTATGATCGTTCTAACTCAAGTAGCGGATGGTGCACTATCAGAAGTTAATGAAACAATCAATAATTTGTGAATTTGTTGTCTACCAATATAATATTACTGCCGGTAGTCCCGATCGCAATAAAACATTCGTAAAGGGTTTATTCACTTCCTCACCGAGTTGCACAGATTACGGAACGCCGAATTATCGTGAATCTTGAGGGGGGGAGGGAAGGTACTAGAGGCCAACGCAGTGTGGCCAGCCGTTGATTTGGGCTCTAATATTCAACTGCCCGACTGTTGTCTCTGTGTCTTATTTATAGGCAGGTCAAGGAAGCTTCAGGAATATTCTAGAAGTATTGGATGTCAGTGCTATGAAGTAGTTAATTTATTCTGGTGAACTTAGGGGGTTAGGGAGGGGAGTCTTTAATGTGGCGGTAAGTAACTTGTTATCTGATTTATTATCGTGGATATCTTAACTCTAGTATGAGGTACTAGTAGAGTTGTTTAGGCAGATTTGGTGAAGGTTTTTAAGTACTACTTTGCTGGCGCCCTACGTGACTAGGCTGGGAGGTATTATTCATCAATTCACCTAAGTATCCTTCTCTGGTCTAGCTGACATGCTATTCGTAATCTAGGATGGGATAAGGAAGATTTTGGTTTTGGGTAAGGATGGGATAGGATGGTATTTGGATAGGTATCTGGATTTGTAGGTCATAACCTGTTGGAAACTCACCTGTTGTCTGGCAAGAATTTGCTGGCTTGCGCGGGTCATGGTAATTCTCCGCGGGGGTCGGTGGGGTCCCCGTGGGGGGGGGGGGGGGGCATGCTGCTCCCTGAATATGGTTATCGAGTGTTCTTACGTTAATTGGGTTGAGATATGAGTTCAGGTTGTCAGGAGGTATCTTCCTAGTTAGGGTTGATCACTACATCTAGTTTTCATGTACGAGGATCACTCGTGGGTGTTAAGAATAGTGGTTTTGTGAAAGTGCAAGTCAGTGGGAAATTTACATTTTTAAGGGGGGACGAGAGGGTGTCGTCCTAGCCTCGCACCGGCTATTGCTCTGGTTCAGGTTGTGAGTGGGGCTAGGGAGTTAGAGGATAGTTAAGGGGAGTACAAGGATAGGTCCTTGCCTTCCATTTGTTGAGGTTAGTGAACAAACTGAGTCGGCATGTTATAACGTTCTTATGGCGTCTTTACAGGGGGAGTGTTGTGAATTGTAAAGGGGGTGGTTTGAGGCTAGGCGCCGCGCCGCTCGTGACCTAGGGTCGTGACCCTTAATGCGCTGGACATAGGGGTGGCATTTCCCTACGATCGAACAGGTAGTGTGGTGTGTGCAGCGGGGCGTGAGAAAAGGACAGGATGACCCCAAAAAACAGGTACCACTGAGCATGGGGTCACGAAGCAAAACAGAGTAGTGTGGATTGTGGATAAGGAGGAGGTGATTGGAAGACGTATAACAATTGTGGAAAATAAATGGAAGAGAGGAACACAATGGCGGATAAAAGATAATTAACTTAAGGATTGAAATACATGCTTGAATGACGGTATTAGTCGTCGCCAATTTAAGGTGAATGGGACTTGGTTGGAATGCACGGAATACGATTCGACATGGACAGTGCCTCTGTGTCGTAGCAATATCGATCGGGCAAATTCCGGTTAATATTATATATATACTTAGTTACTAGAAGAACAAGACAAGGGGCAACTGAGCACGGGGGTACATATCTATATTCTTAGTTACTACAAAAGAAAGGAACAGCTGAGCATGGGGTTGGTATGTGGGTGTTGTAACTGAGCAGGGGGCTGCATATATCTATTCTCGTAATGGAGAGAGATACTAGGTAGCTTTCCTGCATTCCTCTTGAGATGACCGTATGCAGATTGGTCATAATTAAACATAATAACTGGCAGAGGGTTAGTATTGCGGGTTAGAGGTTAGGTCAGAGGACGGAGGGGGATCATAATTAATTATAGGGCTGACATAATCATGATTGGATTCGTTGTGGACTGGAAAAAGAAGGTGTCCTGAGATCGCCTTCGCACCTACACAATGAAAATACTATAACTCACAAGGTGGTTATCTAATTAAATACATAATTTTTTTTTTTTTTTTTTTTTTTTATATGTGATTGAGGGAGGCAAAAGGCATAACTGCCTATAGCGAGTGCCTCCCCCATAGTTGAAAGAGTGACAGGGCCAAAATCAAGGGACGTTCGAGTTGGTAGGCTACATCAAGAATGTCCAGGAGGAAAGTCATGTGGTTTGTATTCTACAAGACTGTGATTTAAGAGGCGTGTAACAGGCGGAGTTAAGTGGAAAAGAGAAACAACATTGTGGATAACAGGATTGATTACATGCATGAATGACGACATTATAGCCGACGTCCTAATAAGATGATGAAACCGGGTTGGTATGCAGGTGGCACAATACGACACAAGGACAGTGCCGCTATGTCGTATCAATACTGGTGGTATCTCCGGTTAATATTATATATACACTTAGTTACTAGAAGAAAAAGGAAAAAGGGACAACTGGGCACGGGGGTACATATATCTATACTCGTCATAGAGAGAGAGAGAGATACGAGGTAGCTTTCCTGCATCTCTCCTGATAATCGTCTGCAGATTGGTCATCGTGAGTTAGGGTTATCGGGTGTATAGAGTCGTGGTTAAAGGCTGTTACATAACTCGTAATTAACTTATCTAAATCAACAGGCATAAATCAATACAAGAACTGGCAAGGGACACACATTGACAGACGAACAATGCAACGTGAGGTTATGTATAGCTAACTGCTAAAAATGGGGGAACGAAGATAGGTGTCTTCCCTTTTTACAAGTTCCCTAAATTATGTTAACATTAGGGAGTTGGTACATCAATAAAATAGCAATGTGGATCTCAGTGAGTTATGGGGCTGTCTAGTGTTATTTCATAATTAATCTCGGAATTACTCCTAGGTATTTTGTCTAGTGAATTGGAGGTTGTATTAGGAAGGTTGGGAATATAATAGTGGATAAAACAACGGGAGGTTAGAGACATATAATTGCTAGAATTGGGGGAGACTATGATTGTTATATAACTAAATACAGGGCTGACGTAATCACGATCTGATTTGGTGTGAAATGGAAGCTAAGGTGTCTTTTAGATCGCCTCGAACCTACACAATGAAAGTATTATAGCCTGTATGGTGGTTACATAATTAAATACATACTTAGGTGGTACATCAAGAATATCAGTGAGTAAAGTATTGTGGTTTGTATATTAGAAGACTGTGATTGAGAGACGTATAATATGTGGAATGAATTGGGGGAGAGAGAGAGACCAAATCGGGGATGGAAATGGGACCGGGGATCTCGTTGGGAGTGGGATTTTCGTTCCTGTGGCTCGTTAGGGGTGGGGGGTTTCGCTCTCAGGATTTTCGCTCCTGTGGTATTTCAGCTAATGTCTTGGTATCTGTGTATGTGTGTGTGTAAGAGAGAGAGAGAGAGAGAGAGAGAGTTTGGTTAGTCATAATGATGTCTCGATATCTGTATGTGTGTTGGCGTAATGATAATGATGACTTGACCTCTCTCTCTCTCTCTCTCTCTCTCTCTCTCTCTCTCTCTCTCTCTCTCTCTCTCTCTCTCTGATAAGATACTATAGCCACTTGTATGACGAGTAGTGTTACCAATTTAGCTACTTTCCCGCTAAATATAGCGATATTTACTTTGATTTAGCGGAAATGTTTGATATTGCGATATTCTGGAAATTTGGACCATTTTGGGGTGGTATTCCAGAGTTTGTTGCATTATTCTAGCGATATTCTGGAGATTTGGACCATTTAGGGCGATAGTCTAGAGTTTGGCATTATTCAAGCGATATTCTGGAGATTTGGACCATTTAGGGCGATAGTCTAGAGTTTGGCATTATTCAAGCAATATTCTGGAGATTTGAAGCATTTGAGTCAAATTTCTAGAGTTTGTGCCATTATTCTAGTGATATTCTGGAGATTTGAACCATTTTGGGGCGATATTCTGGAGATTTGAACCATTTGGGGCGATAGTCCAGAGTTTGGGGCGATATTCTAGCGATATTCTGGAGATTTGAACCATTTTGGGGCGATAGTCCAGAGTTTGTGGCATTATTCTAGCGATATTCTGGAGATTTGAACCATTTGGGGCGATAGTTCAGAGTTTGTGGCATTATTCTAGCGATATTTTGGAGATTTGAACCATTTGGGGCGATATTCTCGAATTTGTGGCATTATTCTAGCGATTTTGAACATATATTTACCGTCTAGCGACTTTTGAACGTACCGGTATCTAGCGACTTATGATAACTTATCTAAAAGTGTCTTGTGTTTTGATTTATTACCTCTTAAGACCAGAGCTGTACTAAGGGGCCTCAGTGTACTCCAAACCACGCTCCCGTACGGTACCCACTCCCTCCCTCTAACTGGCTATAAGGAAGTTGGAGCCGTAAACATCCATAGAAAACTGTAATTGATTGCGAGTTTCACTATAGCCTAAGGAAGTTGGAGCCGTAAACATCCATAGAAAACTGTAATTGATTGCGAGTTTCACTATAGCCTAAGGAAGTTGGAGCCGTAAACTTGATAGATAATCGAAATGCATTAATCATGTAGGTGTCAAACTATAAGAAAGTTGGAGCCGTAAGCATGTTTTAAAATTGAAATCATTACTACTGTTGTGAACATGCCTATTGAAGAGAGAAGAGCCCGCGTCCCTGTGTAAATTGTTGTGGCTAGAGGTCCTTCCTGAGCTGATTAAAATCGTATAGGGAGAAAGACGTGAGCGGTACCGAAAGGGTTAATAACTGTTGTGAACATGCCTATTGAAGAGAGAAAACCCAGCGTCCCCTCGTTGTCCGGTGACCTCAGTAGCCGTCACAAGGAAATAGGTAAGGGATTTTTTTTTTTTTTTTTTTTTTTTTTTTTTTTTTTTTTGGTAAGAAGTGTGGTGTGCTTGTTTACTGTACTGTAGTGCAATGACTAAGAGGAGGAGGTGTTTGTGAGAGCTAGCTGGATTACTGTTTGTGTAGGTGAGGCACAAATAGAAACAGTAAGGGAGGCCAGACAAATGAAACAGTAGTTCCAGCAACTCCTTATCGTATGACTATACGGCCTCCCCATGACCCTGCTCGATTGGTGTCTATAGTCTCCCTAGTTTGGCGAGTTTAAGACGTTCCCCCCCATTAGTTTGTCAAATTTGAGACCTTTCATCCCATATGTTTTTCAATATCAAGACCTTTCGTGCCATTTAGGCGTTGATTTAGGAAGAGCTTTGGCCGGGAATTTTTTCTACCGAAAAATGTACAAGTTTATCTTGAGGGTATTTATAAAAAAAAAAAAAAAAAAAAAAAAAAAAAAAAAAAAAAAAATTGGTGGAGGTCTTGGGATGAAACTAAACATATGAACAAATACAGGCAAATTAACATGAACTTGTTTTGGCCACTTTACGACTGCCAATGCTGTAACAAGAACAATAGACCAATTATGACTGTGTACTTTACATGATCATAGAAGAACCCATCTGTCCCCTACTAACTTCCTAGTCCTGCCACGGACATTAGTTCCCTTTCCAATGTTCCCTTACCCACTCTAAACCACTGTTTGGACACTTGATCCTCAGTGTTTTGGAGGACAAGCAGCCTAGAAGGGTCACTAGACCTGTAGTTGCTTGATTTCCTTTGTACTCCTTTGTACATGTATGTGTGTACTGTATATATGTATGTATGTATGTACAGTATGTATGTATGTATGTATGTAGCCTATATACTCAGGCACATACCCCAGTGCTGGAGGTGGCCGACACAAGACAGAGCCCGAACACAAACAACATTTCAAGTTCCTATTCTTAAGAGTCCGGGACCACTTTCGTGTTCCCTCGCCCGTTTCGCTATCTCGTCGAGTAGGAGGATTATACACAATATAATTTACATAATACTACAAACAACAGAGAAAGGACTCGGGGCTTCGTTTGACATCCTGGGTAAAGCCGGTGGTATCACACGAGAACTTTTATAGTCAACATTTTTCTAGCAACGTTTCTGGAGTATTTTGCATTGGTATCGGAAAGTAGACTGGTGGTAGATTAATTTCTGGAGTATTTTGCATTGGTATCGGAAAGTAGACTGGTGGTAGATTAATTTCTGGAGTATTTTGCACTGGTATCGGAAAGTAGACTGGTGGTAGATGAGTTTAGGTGACCGATGTATTTTTAATGTTGATCTCATAAGCTGCCAGACCAGTGTTGAGGATAAATGTTGAGGGAAAAAGCTCTCGTGTGATACCGGCTTAAGGGGAGGTTTTTAGTGCGTTTTGTAGACTTCCATCAATCTTGAAATTACACCCCCTTGACCCCCTTCCAAGATAAATTTGTACATTTTTCGGTAGAAAAATTTTCCGGCCAAAGGCCGGTTCCTCTTAAATTACAGGCTCGCTATCGCTCGCCAGGAAAAAATCGACACCTAAATGGCACGAAAGGTCTTAAAAGTGACATAAATGGGGCGAAAGTTCTTAAAATCGTCAAACAAATGGGGCAAACGTCTTAAAATCTCAAAAACAATGGGGCTAAACATGAGGGAGAAGGAAGTTAGAAAACAAATCCCTCAAGTGGAAACCTCCCCTTAACTTGCAGGGTGTCAGGGAGCTATACTGTGTGGAAGACGTGAATTAATACAAGACGCAAATACAAGCAATACAAGACAATGACCTTGGAAACGTCATTGAGGCTAGGCATCCTCCTCTCCTTGTACAGTCGCGCTAATAAGTCATGTCTCGGCACCAAGTATGTTTTGATCAATAATTGGTATCGGCAATATCTAAGCTTCATTTCTTCATATCGAGTGAAATATACACACATGTTCCTACACTTACCCACCCTATTCAACATCTGACAGACATTAATACAGCACAGAACAAGCCAAACGTAATGACAGCTGGGACATGACTTATTAGCGCTACCGTACATGTCTCCTACTCAACGAGACAGACAAAGGGGCCAGGGAACGCGAAAGAGATCCCAGACCTTAATAATTGGAACTTTAACCCTTATTTAGCGGGCTAGATGGTTTATTTATATGTACCGCCCAGCGGGGTGTTTTTAGCCAAAATAGGGCTGTTTACGTGATCATTTTCATGCCTAAATAAGACCCCTAGGCAGTTTATTTATATGTACCGCCCAGCGGGGTGTTTTTAGCCAAAATAGGGCTGTTTACGTGATCAGTTTCATGCCTAAATAAGACCCAGAACGTAAAACAAGTATCTATCCCTGAAAGGGCATAAACAGAGCTTTCGAATGACACCATAACGATTCTTTTATGATGGCTAGTTTTCTTGCAACAACCGCGCAACGCGAGTGCAAAAAGCATGTAATTAGGCACTTTCCCCATACAATTCCGTATATAGCGAGTGAGAGAGGGAGGGAGGAGGTGGGATTCGTGTCAGTAGGTTCGCCGCGGTGGTCTGGAGCAGTCATACGCTCGCTACTCTCCTGCCACCACTTGTCTCTCTCTCAGCAACATTACGTGCTGAAATTGCCACACGACCTATGTCGCGCACCGCCACATAGTCCAGATTTATTTAACTCGACTTATGTTGCGCCCCGACACTTAGGGGTTAAGGGGAGATTTCCACTTGAAGGATTTTTTTCTGGACCCCTTTCTCCCTCATGTTTAGCCTCTTTGCTTTTGAGATTTTAAGACGTTCGCCCTAGTAGTTTTGACATTTTAAGACATTTTGCCCCATTTCTGTCAATTTTAAGACCTTTCGTGCCATTAAGGTGTCGATTTTTTCCTGGCGAGCGATAGCGAGCCTGTAATTTAAGAGCAACCGGCTTTTCTACCGAAAAATGTACAAATTTATCTTGAAAGGGGGTCTAGGGGGTGTAATTTTAAGCTTGATGAAAACGTAGGGAATAAACTAAATACCTCCCCTTAAGGGTATCTGTTTGGGCTCTGTCTCGAGTTGGCCACCCACAGCAATGGATATGTGCCTGATTACATACATACATACATACATACATACATACATACATACATACATACATACATCCATACATCACTTCCGGATATAATTTGAACTTTACATATGCAACAATACAGACTAAAAATTAAAGACTCGGGTTTTCGTTTGACATCCTGGGTAAAACAGGTATCACACGAGAGCTTTTATAGTAACTACTAACTTCCTAATCCTGCCAAGGACATTAGTTCCAGGGCAGTAATCCCTTTCCAATGTTCCCTCACCCACTCTAAACCACTGTTTGGACACTTGATCCTCAGTGTTTTGGAGGACAAGCAACCTAGAAGGGTCACTAGACCTGTTGTTGCTTGATTTCCTTTGTACTCCTTTATAGTCAACATTCGATGATCAACATTTTTCTGGCAACATTTCTGGAGTATTTTGCACTGGTATAGGAAACTAGACTGATGGTAGATGAATTTAGGTGACCGAAATATTATATACGTAAACTTCATAAGCTGCCAGACCAGTGTTGATGATAAATGTTGAGGGATAAAGCGCTCGTGTGATACCGACTGTTAACCCTCTCCGATATATGACGCGATTTTGAGCCTATTGGGGATACTTTAAAGCCTTTGTTACCATCAGGGGTATTTATAACCTTTAGTTTAGTTACTTCAACCTCTGCAGTTGTCTTTGAGTTAGCTGTGTTGAGCTTATTGGGGATACTTTAAAGCCTTTGTTACCATCAGGGGTACTTAGAAACCTTTAGTTTAGTTACTTCAACCTCTGCAGTTGTCTTTGAGTTAGCTGTGTTGACCCTATTGGGGATACTTTAAAGCCTTTGTTACCATCAGGGGTACTTAGAAACCTTTAGTTTAGTTACTTCAACCTCTGCAGTTGTCTTTGAGTTAGCTGTGTTGAGCCTATTGGGGATACTTTAAAGCCTTTGTTACCATCAGGGGTATTTAGAAACCTTTAGTTTAGTTACTTCAACCTCTGCAGTTGTCTTTGAGTTAGCTGTGTTGAGCCTATTGGGGATACTTTAAAGCCTTTGTTACCATCAGGGGTATTTAGAAACCTTTAGTTTAGTTACTTCAACCTCTGCAGTTGTCTTTGAGTTAGCTGTGTTGAGCCTATTGGGGATACTTTAAAGCCTTTGTTACCATCAGGGGTATTTAGAAACCTTTAGTTTAGTTACTTCAACCTCTGCAGTTGTCTTTGAGTTAGCTGTGTTGAGCCTATTGGGGATACTTTAAAGCCTTTGTTACCATCAGGGGTATTTAGAAACCTTTAGTTTAGTTACTTCAACCTCTGCAGTTGTCTTTGAGTTAGCTGTGTTGAGCCTATTGGGGATACTTTAAAGCCTTTGTTACCATCAGGGGTATTTAGAAACCTTTAGTTTAGTTACTTCAACCTCTGCAGTTGTCTTTGAGTTAGCTGTGTTGAGCCTATTGGGGATACTTTATAGCCTTTGTTACCATCAGGGGTATTTAGAAACCTTTAGTTTAGTTACTTCAACCTCTGCAGTTGTCTTTGAGTTAGCTGTGTTGAGCCTATTGGGGATACTTTAAAGCCTTTGTTACCATCAGGGGTACTTAGAAACCTTTAGTTTAGTTACTTCAACCTCTGCAGTTGTCTTTGAGTTAGCTGTGTTGATCCTATTGGGGATACTTTAAAGCCTTTGTTACCATCAGGGGTATTTATAAACCTTTAGTTTAGTTACTTCAACCTCTGCAGTTGTCTTTGAGTTAGCTGTGTTGAGCCTATTGGGGATACTTTAAAGCCTTTGTTACCATCAGGGGTATTTAGAAACCTTTAGTTTAGTTACTTCAACCTCTGCAGTTGTCTTTGAGTTAGCTGTGTTGAGCCTATTGGGGATACTTTAAAGCCTTTGTTACCATCAGGGGTATTTAGAAACCTTTAGTTTAGTTACTTCAACCTCTGCAGTTGTCTTTGAGTTAGCTGTGTTGAGCCTATTGGGGATACTTTAAAGCCTTTGTTACCATCAGGGGTATTTAGAAACCTTTAGTTTAGTTACTTCAACCTCTGCAGTTGTCTTTGAGTTAGCTGTGTTGAGCCTATTGGGGATACTTTAAAGCCTTTGTTACCATCAGGGGTATTTAGAAACCTTTAGTTTAGTTACTTCAACCTCTGCAGTTGTCTTTGAGTTAGCTGTGTTGAGCCTATTGGGGATACTTTAAAGCCTTTGTTACCATCAGGGGTATTTAGAAACCTTTAGTTTAGTTACTTCAACCTCTGCAGTTGTCTTTGAGTTAGCTGTGTTGAGCCTATTGGGGATACTTTAAAGCCTTTGTTACCATCAGGGGTATTTAGAAACCTTTAGTTTAGTTACTTCAACCTCTGCAGTTGTCTTTGAGTTAGCTGTGTTGAGCCTATTGGGGATACTTTAAAGCCTTTGTTACCATCAGGGGTATTTAGAAACCTTTAGTTTAGTTACTTCAACCTCTGCAGTTGTCTTTGTGTTAGCTGTGGGCAGAAAACTAATTTTGGAGAAGTAATTATAAGAGTGAGAGAACTCTATTTATTATTGCTAATCTGGCAACCTCTGCGTCATATGAGTGAGTCTGAAAGGGTTAAGGGGGTAGGGGTGGTTTCTGGTCCCCCTTCTCCCTCATGTTTAGTCCCATTAGGTTTGAAATTTTAAGACGTTCACCCCATTAGTTTGGCAATTTTAAGACCTTTCGCCCCATTTCTTTATCAGTACCGGCATCAAGACCTTTTGTCATTATGTTGTTGTTGTTGTTGTTGTTCCCTAAGCTGCCTGGCCGAACAGCCCCGAGTCCCTGAGGAAGGCCATGGCCACGATCGGGCTTTCCCACAGAGCTCTCATTGAGTGTAGATTGTGTTGTTGGCGTAAGTGAAATGCAGTCTTCTATGATGTGTTTAATGAGCTGGATGGTGTCCGCATCTCAGCCTGGCCAGGTGGACTCTGTCCTCGCGAGGGAGGGAGGATTCGGAAGGATGGATTTCGGGAGGTCGTGCATGCAGCTGCGTGTTGTCTGTGAGTGAGTGGATGGATCGGCGAGAGATGTGAGTATGGATGTGCTTCTGGAAGTTGGTTCGGGGTGGGCAGGGAGGGAGAGAGGACAATAATTGTGTGTGATACCGTGTGCTGGGTGTTGTTTTGATATTTCTTGGTGTCTGTGGGTTACTGTGTACGTTATTACTGTTAGTTTTCTCCCTAGACCTCCATCAAGCTTATAAAAACACCCCCAAGACCCCACTTCGAGATATATTTATGCATTTTTCGGTAGAAAAATGCCTCGGCCGAAGGATGATTCCTCATAAATTACAGTCTCGCTTTCGCTCGCCAGGAAAAAAAATCGACCCACCTAATTAAAACAAATGACACCTGAATTAAAACAAATGACACCTGAATTAAAACAAATGACGCCTGAATTAAAACAAATGACACCTGAATTAAAACAAATGACACCTGAATTAAAACAAATGACACCTGAATTAAAACAAATGACACCTGAATTAAAACAAATGACACCTGAATTAAAACAAATGACACCTGAATTAAAACAAATGACACCTGAATTAAAATTACCAAACCAAAGAGGCGAATGTCTTACAATCTCCAAACTACTGGTGCTAAGCATGAAGGAGAAGGGGTCCAGTGGGGTATTGGGTATACTCGGTGTCCTCCTCACAAGGTACATATATATTGGGTATAAGGAGGGTATGGAGAAGGTATATATGATGATAAGATCTTTGGGTATATTGATTATATATATATACAGTACATTAGATGGGTTCATTGATACCAGTAGCATATACCCTTAATTTGTGTTTATATTCTTATTATTATTAGTTTTCCCTCTAGACCTTCATCAAGCTTTAAACAACCCCCCCCCCCCCTCTGAGGTAAATTTTGTACATTTTTCGGTAAACCTAAATCCCCCCCCCCCCTTTCACCTTCTAAATCTTATGAAGATAATTATTAGACGAATTTATGCAGTTGAGGAAGGACCTATGTTAATCAGAGGGTTTATAGAGATGGTATACACCCCTCTGAGTCTGAGAGGTAGTTTATAAGCTAAAGCACATCCTCTAATGGTAACCAGATAAATAGACGATGTTATGCAGTTTAAGAAGGATCTATATGTTATGTAGAGGGTTTATTGAGATGGCATGTAAAACTTCCCAGAGGTACCGGTAGATTATAAGCTAACAAAAATCATCTAACGGTAACCAGAATATTTGACGATTTTATACTGACAGCAAACCCTTCTCTGTATCCTCCTACTATCTCTATCCTCAGTTTCAAGCCAAAGGTGGATGTTGCGTCTATGTACGCAACAATCTTGCTTTCTCTCGTGTTCCCAAATTAGATTCTTCTGAATTCTTAACTCTCTGGCTAAAGCTTTCTTGTCACTCTCAAACTAAATATTTCTGCACTGTCTATCTCCCCTAATTCAACTGACTATCCAAAATTCTTTGACTATCTAACTTATAAAGTGGAACACTCTCCTTGCGCAGAAATCTCCATCTTTGGAGATTTCAATGTTCACCACCACCAATGGCTCTCCTCTGTTTTGACTTACTAACCTGGTGAACAAGCCTACATCTTTTCTATCTTAAACAACCTAGAGCAGTTAGTTCAGCAAACCACCCGTATCGCTTCGGAGATTGGCCCAACATTCTTGACTTATTTCTAACCTCTAACCCTTCTGCTTATACTGTAAATCTTTTCTCTCCTTTGGGCTCCTCCGACCATAGACTAATATCTGTCACCTGTCCTATCTCTCCAGTACGGCCACCCGATCGTCCCAACCGGTGGCGCTTGTGGCACTTTGGTGCTGCCGACTGAGAGGCTCTTTGGCAGTACTTCTTTAATTTCCCATGGAATTACTTTTGCTTCCGTGGCCGGGGACCATCGGAGAGTGCTGAACGCATTGCCGAGGTAATCCTCTCGGGCATGGAAGCATACATTCCATTTTCTTTCTCTCAGTCTAATGCAAAAAAATCTTGGTTTACTCACACTTCTTCTACTGCTGTCTGCAACAAGGAGGAAGCATTCAAACAGTACCGACGCCTTAAAACTCAAGACTCTCATTCTTCCTATGTTTCTGCCCGGAATCAAGCCAAATGTGTTCTTCGACATGCCAAGCACTCTTTCATCAATAATAAATGCACTGAACTATCCAACTCCAGCTCTTCCCAAGCTTTCTGGCATCTAGCCAAAAACCTCTCCAACAATTTTTCTTCCTCATCTTTCCCTCCCCTTTTCCACTCTGATGGCACAACCATTACTTCTTCGGCCTTCCTCTGACAAAGCTGAACTCTTCGCTCAAACTTTTGCTAGAAAATCCACCTTGGATGATTCCAGTGCTATTCCTCCCTCTCCAACCCCCTCTCTCCTACTTATGCCTAATATCCTAATCTCTTCTAAAGATATATTTTCTACCCTCTCTGGGCTTAATACTAAGAAGGTGTATGGTCCGGATGGTGTTCCTCCTGTTGTACTCAAAACTGTGCTTCCGTGCTGACTCCCTGCCTAGGCAAACTCTTTCATCTCTGTCTCTCCTCTAACGTCTTCTCTTCTTGCTGAAAGTTTGCTCTCATTCAACCTGTCCCAAAAGAAGAGTGACCGCTCTCAACCCTCCTAATATCGTCCAATTGCTCTCATCTCTTGTATCTCTAAATTTTTGAAACCATTCTTGCTTCCAAATTTCTTGAGCATTTTTCTTCTCATAACCTGCTCTCAGATCGCCAGTATGGCTTCCGTAAGGGTCGCTCTACTGGTGATCTTCTTTCATATCTTACTAACTCTTGGTCATCCTCCTTTTGGGACTTCGGTGAGACCTTTCTATTGCACTAGAGTACTAAACATATCGAAGGCCTTCGATAGAGTCTGACACAAATCTTTAATTTCTAAACTACCCTCCTTCGGTTTCTTTTCCTCCATCCGTGCCTTTGTCTCTAATTTCCTTTCCGGCCGTTCCATAGCTGCGGTTGTGGACGGCCATCGCTCACTTCCTCATCCTATCAACTCCGGTGTTTCTCAGGGCTCTGTCCCATCTCCCATTCTCTTTCTAATTTTCATAAATGATCTTCTCAACTGTACCTCCAGTCCCATCCATTCATACTCAGACGACTCTACCTTACACTACTCAATTAGTTTTCCAGAACGCCCCAGCCAGCAATCCCTCAAAGACAAACGTAATGAAGCCATGCAACACTTATCTTCTGATCTAACTACTATTTCCAATTGGGGCAGAGAAATCCTTGTTATCTTTAATGCTTCCAAAACCTAATTTCTTCATCTAACTACCCATCCAGAACTCCCAGCGGACTATCCCTTACACTTCAACAATACAAAAATCAATCTTTCATCTTTTCTCAATATTCTCAGTGTCTCTTTTTCTTCTGCTCTCACTTGGAAGGACCATATTACCAGTCTTGCTGAGGCAGCCTCCCAGAAGCTGGGTGTGCTCAACCGCCTCAAAGGATTATTTACCCCTGCACAGCTTCTTGCTCTGTACAGGGGCACAGTGCATCCTTGTATTGAATATTGTTCACATGTGTGGGGAGGATCCTCTCACACCGCTCTCCTAGACAAAGTAGAAAGGAAAGCCTTTCATATCATTAACTCCCGTCCACTCTCCAACTCTGCATCTCTCTCTCTCTTCGCCGCAATGTTTGCATCTTTCACTATTCTATCACTACTATAATAATCAACGTTCCTCAGAGCTTTCCCAGTGTATACCACCTCCTCTATGTAGGGTACGTAGTACCTGTCTTGCAACACAATCCCACCCCTACTCTGTGCAACTTTTCAACCCAAGAGTGAAACGTTATTCTCAGTCTTGCTTCTATTCAACTGCTGAGCTATGGCACTCTCTCCCAGAATCAGTCTTTCCCTCTTCCTATGACTTAAATTGCTTCAACCTCTGTGTGTCCAGGCATTCTGGCTCGAACGTCCCTTGATTTTGGCCCTGTCACTATTTCAACTCTGGGGGAGGCACTCGCTACAGGCAGTTCTGCCTTTTGTCTCCCTCACTCACATAGAAAGAAAAAAAAGGTTTTAGAAGGACCTGTGTTATGCAGAGGGTTTATGGAGATGGTATGCTAAAGAAAATCCTCTAATGGTAACCAGAATAGTTGACGATGTTATGAAGTTTAAGAAGGACCTGTGTTATTAAGAGGGTTTATGGAGATGGTGCCGTATTTAAGGGGAGGTATTTACTTTGTTCCCTAGACCTCCATCAAGCTTAAAATTACACCCCCTTGAGTCCCTTTCAAGATAAATTTGTACATTTTTCGGTAGAAAAATGTCCCGGCCGAAGGCCGGTTCCTCTTAAATTACAGGCTCGCTATCGCTCGCCAGGATAAAATCGACACCTGAATGGCACGAAAGGTCTTAATATGGGGTGAAAGTTCTTAAAATCGCTAAACTAATGGGGCGAACGTTTTATAATATCAAAAGCAATTGGGCTAAACATGAGGGAGAAAGGGGTCCAGAAAACAATCCCTCAAGTGGAGATCTCCCCTTAAGGGGGTACTACTCGCTTGGTATGGACCCCTTTCTCCCTCATGTTTAGCATATTAGTTTTGAGGTATAAAGACGTTCATTCCAATAGTTTGGTGATTTTGAGACCTTTCGACCCATTTTGTTGTCAACATTAAGACCTTTCGTGCCATTTAGGAGTCGATTTTTTTCCTGACGAGCGATAGCGAGGCTGTAATTTTAGAAGGGACCGGCCTTCGGGCGGGAAATGTACAAATTGATCTTGAAAGGGGGTCTAGGGGGTGTTTTGTGAAGCTTGATGGAGGTCTAGCGAGAAAACAAACCCTACCCTCTTAACACTTTCCATAGGTAGATTATCAGCTAAAAACAAACACTACCCTCTTAACACTTTCCATAGGTAGATTATCAGCTAAAAACAAACACTACCCTCTTAACACTTTCCATAGGTAGATTATCAGCTAAAAAACAGATCACATAATGGGACCGTAGCCGGGATATTTGACGATGTTGTATGCAGTTTACGAAGGACCTGTGTTACGAAGAGGGTTTATGGAGATGGTATTTACCCCTTTGAGTCCCAGAGGTGGATTATAAGCTGAAGAAAATCCTCTAATGGTATCCAGAACATTTGACGATGTTGTACAGTTTAACCCTTTCACGCACATATGACGCAGAGGTTGCCAGATTAGCAATAAGAAAGAGTTCTCTCACTCTTATAATTACCTCTCCAAAATTAGTGTTCTGCCCTCAGCTAACTCAAAGACAACTGCAGAGGTTGAAGTAACTATACTAAAGGTTTCTAAATACCCCTGATGGTAACAAAGGTTTTAAAGTATCCCTAATAGGCTCACAATCGCGTCATATGTCGGAGAGGGTTAAGGGGAGGTATTTACTTTGTTCCCTAGATTTCCATCAAGCTTTAAATTATACCCCCTTGAGTCCCTTTCAAGATAAATTTGTAAATTTTTCGGTAGAAAAATGTACCGGCCGAAGGCCGGTTCCTCTTAAATTACAGGCTCGCTATCGCTCGCCAGGATAAAATCGACACCTGAATGGCACGAAAAGTCTTAATATGGGGTGAACGTTCTTAAAATCGTTAAACTAATGGGGCGAACGTTTTATAATATCAAAAGCAACGGGGCTAAACATGAGGGAGAAAGGGGTCAAGAAAAACATCCCTGAAGTGGAAATCTCCCCTTAAGAAGGACCTGTGTTATGAAGAGGGTTTATTGAGCTGTTATCTAGAAGTTTCCAGAGGTAATTTATAAGCGAAGACAAGATCAGCCAATGTTACCGTGACCAGAATCCGATAAACACCCAGTCACCGTGCTGACGCCTGACGGGCTTCACTGTGTAACTATAGGAAAGATGTACACGCTTTTTCTGGACCACTTTCTCCCTCGTGTTTAGCCCCATTGTTTTTGAGGTTTTAAGACGTTCGCCCCTATTAGTTTGGCGATGTTAAAAACTTTCCACCCATTTCTGTCAATTTTATTATAGCGAGCCTGTTATTTAAGAGGAACCTGACTTCGACCGGGATATTTTTCTACCGAAAAATGTACACATTTATCTTGAAAGGGGTGTTATTTCAAGCTTGATGGAGGTCTAGGGAAGAAACTACAAACCTCCCGTTAATCTGGGTCTCCTTGAGAAGTCTGATGTTTTAATCATGGTTTATCGCCAATAATTGCCAAAGACCCCACTTGAGAGATAGTGTGGGTTAAGAGTGTATTGACCCGAGGGGATTATAGGCAGGACACACACACTAAAGAAAATCGTCTAATGGTAACAGTTTAAGGGGTGTGACCTGTTTTTGTTCTGGCCTTTTCTATCTTTCTCTGGCTTGTATCCATTTGGCCCCATTCAGCCTACTGTTTTAAGACGTTTATCCCCATCCAGGTGTCAAATTTTTACTGGTGAGCGGTAGCGAGCCAGCATATTTTTTATTTTTGTTTGACAGCAGGCTAAATTTGTACATTTTTCGATAGAAAAATTTCTCTGGCGAAGCCGGATTTCTTCATATAATGCTGGCTCGCTATCGCTCGCCAGGAAGAAATCGACACCTAGATGGGGATAAACGTCTTAACATAGTTGGCTGAATGGGGCCGAATGGATACAAGCCAGAGAAAGAGAGAAAAGGACAGAAATAACAAAAAGCAAGTCACCCCCCTTAAGGAAAATCGACTAATCGTAAGGCGAATATGATGAAAATGACGTCATGGTGGTGTGAAGGGGTTAATTTCTCTGTTTCAAGTAAGAAGTTCAGTGATCGTGACCCCATTGAACCTCTGTAACTCACACACGACTTGAGTAATCCACCTAACATTGCTACCATTTGGGAAGGGTCAGCCGGGGAATAGCTGTGGGAATTTACAGCCCATTTCCTCCGGCCCTTTTTGAGTTACAGTGGTTAAGGTTGACTGTATTTCTATCATTTGGGAAGGGTCAGCCGGGGAATAGCTGTGGGAATTTACAGCCCATTTCCTCCGGCCCTTTTTGAGTTACAGTGGTTAAGGTTGACTGTATTTCTATCATTTGGGAAGGGTCAGCCGGGGAATAGCTGCGGGAATTTACAGCCCATTTCCTCCGGCCCTTTTTGAGTTACAGTGGTTAAGGTTGACTGTATTTCTATCATTTGGGAAGGGTCAGCCAGGGAATAGCTGGGAATTTACAGCCCATTTTCTCCGGCCCTTTTTGAGTTACAGTGGTTAAGGTTGACTGTATTTCTATCATTTGGGAAGGGTCAGCCGGGGAATAGCTGTGGGAATTTACAGCCCATTTCCTCCGGCCCTTTTTGAGTTACAGTGGTTAAGGTTGACTGTATTTCTATCATTTGGGAAAGGTCAGCCAGGGAATAGCTGTGGGAATTTACAGCCCATTTCCTCCGGCCCTTTTTGAGTTACAGTGGTTAAGGTTGACTGTATTTCTATCATTTGGGAAGGGTCAGCCAGGGAATAGCTGTGGGAATTGTCAGCCCATTTCCTCCGGCCCTTTTTGAGTTACAGTGGTTAGGGTTAACTTTCTATAGGTCTACCATTTGGGAAGGGTCAGCCAGGGAATAACTGTGGGAATTGACAGCCCATTTCCTCCATCCCTTTTTGAGTTACAGGTTATATAACTGGTAGGGTATGCCAACTAAGTCGTGTCGCCGCTGCCATTACGTTTGGCTCGCTGTGTGCTGTATTAATGTCTGTCAGATGTTGAATAGGGGGTGTAAAGATGGGAACCTGTTTGTATATTTAGCTGGAAACAATGAATGAAGCCTTAGTTACCGGTAGTTAGTGCTGATACCAATGAAGCCTTAGTTACCGGTAGTTAGTGCTGATACCAATGAAGCCTTAGTTACCGGTAGTTAGTGCTGATACCAATGAAGCCTTAGTTACCGGTAGTTAGTGCTGATACCAATGAAGCCTTAGTTACCGGTAGTTAGTGCTGATACCAATGAAGCCTTAGTTACCGGTAGTTAGTGCTGATACCAATGAAGCCTTAGTTACCGGTAGTTAGTGCTGATACCAATGAAGCCCTAGTTACCGGTAGTTAGTGCTGATACCAATGAAGCCTTAGTTACCGGTAGTTAGTGCTGATACCAATGAAGCCTTAGTTACCGGTAGTTAGTGCTGATACCAATGAAGCCTTAGTTACCGGTAGTTAGTGCTGATACCAATGAAGCCTTAGTTACCGGTAGTTAGTGCTGATACCAATGAAGCCTTAGTTACCGGTAGTTAGTGCTGATACCAATGAAGCCTTAGTTACCGGTAGTTAGTGCTGATACCAATGAAGCCTTAGTTACCGGTAGTTAGTGCTGATACCAATGAAGCCTTAGTTACCGGTAGTTAGTGCTGATACCAATGAAGCCTTAGTTACCGGTAGTTAGTGCTGATACCAATGAAGCCTTAGTTACCGGTAGTTAGTGCTGATACCAATGAAGCCTTAGTTACCGGTAGTTAGTGCTGATACCAATGAAGCCTTAGTTACCGGGTAGTTAGTGCTGATACCAATGAAGCCTTAGTTACCGGTAGTGCTGATACCAATGAAGCCTTAGTTACCGGTAGTTAGTGCTGATACCAAATGAAGCCTTAGTTACCGGTAGTGTAGTGCTGATACCAAGTGAAGCCTTAGTTTATAACCCCCTGGGGCATAGGTTTTATGCTCTGCATACCCCATGGGAAAAGCCTTAGTGTTTTACCGGAGTGCTCAGTTTAGTGCTGATACCCCAAATTTGAAAAGCCCTTATTACCGGATAGGTTAGTGCCCTTGATACCAATGGGCAAGCCCCTTAGTGGTTACCGCTAAGTTGAGTGGCTGAATACCAACAATGGAAGCCTTTAGTTGTTAAGAACGCCCGGGTAAGTTTTAAAGCGCCTGGGGAATACGCAAATGAAGTCCCCTTAGTCTTACCGGTAAGTTTTTTTTAGCGCTGGGGGAATACACCAATGAAGGGCCCTTTAGTTACCGGTATCTTAGCGCTGATAACCAAATATGCAAAGCCCCTTAGTTTTTACCTGCCTATAGTACGGAAGTTACGGTCAATTTCCTACGAATAGAATTGGCCCGATACCAATGGAAAGCCCCATTGCTTGCCAAAAAGTCTTACCGGTAGTTTCGTGCTGATTACCAATGGAACAGAGCTCAAAAAGCGACCTTCTATTGTGTGCTAATCGAGTTCTCGTAGTTTTTAGTGCCGATAACCAGATGAAGCCCTTTAGTTAAACCGGTAGTTTAGTGCCTGATACCAAATGAAAGGCCTTAGTTTTTTACCGGGTAGTTTTACGTGCTTGAATAACCAAATGGAAGCCTTAAGTTTTACCGGTAAAGTTTTTAGGTGCTGAATACCAATGAAGCCTTATTTACCGGTAGTTAGTGCTGATACCAATGAGCCTTATTTACCGTATTAGTGCTGATACCAATGAAAAGCCCTTAAGTTTTTACCCGGGTAGTTTTAGCGGCCTGATACCCCAATGAAGCCCTTAAGTTACGCGGTAAGTTTAGGCGCCTTGATACCAATGAAGCCTTAGTTACCGGTAGTTAGTGGGCTGGATGACCAAGTGGAAAGCCTTAGTTACCTGTATTTTAGTGCTGATACCAATGAATCCTTAGTTACCGTTATTAGTGCCAGATACCAATTATTGATCAGAATATACTTGGTGCCCGGGGGGTTATACCGATCTAACCGGGGTTCCAGGCTCATTACTTATTATGCCCGACTGTACTTTAGGGGCAGATTTCCACCTTGAGGGATGTTTGTCTTAAATTAACTCCTTTCTCCCCTCATGTTTATCCCCATTGCTTTTCTAATTTTAAGACACAGATCGCCCCATTATGTTGACCGATTTTAAGAACTTTCCGCGACCCATTTCTGTCAATTTTAAGACCTTTCGTAACCATTAGTGTCGATTTGATCCTGGCGAGCGCGATAGCGAGCTTTATTTAGAAGGAACCGGCTTTCAGCCGGAACATTTTTCTCTACCGAAAATGTACAACTTTATCTTGAAATTGCTCAAGGGGGTGTAATCTTAAGCTTGATGAGGTCTAGGGATTTTTCGACTCTTACAGCCTCTTAAAATGTCACCCCCTGACTCCCTTTCGAGATATATTTGTACCTTTTTCGGTAGAAAAATTTCCCGGCCCACGGCCGGTTACTCTTAAAATACAGGCCCGCGTTCGTTCGCCCGGATAAAATCGCTACCCAAATGGCACGAAAGTAGTCTTAAAATTTGACTAGATTGGGGCGGACATTTTCTTAAATCCCCAAACTAATGGGGACTAACGTCTTAAAATCTCAAAAGCCATGGGGTTTAGACATTAGTTCAAAAGGGTCCAAGAAACAAGTTCCCTTAAGTGAAAATCTCCCCTTAAGAGATATATATAGTGTTACGTCATAATTATATCATATACACACACATATATATCATACATACCACACACACACACACACACATATATCATACATACCACACACACACACACACACACACATACATTATCAGACATACGTCACACACACACACACACACACATATATATCATACATACCACACACACACACACACACATATATCATACATACCACACACACACACACACACACATATATATCATACATACCACACACAAGGGGAGGTGTGGTGGAGTGGTCTTGCCACTGGCCTGGTAATCCAAAGGTCCCGGGTTCAAATCCCGATGTATCAATGGGAAGATATTATTGGGATGGAATTTGTGCTGTACCTGGTATCAGTGCATTACCACAAGCCCACCGAAACGTCAATAAAATACCCTCATTGTTCCCTGATTAAATAGCACTGTATGAATATCGACTCCAAGATTCTTCTATATAAGCATTTTAACACAGATTGTACTAAATTTGATTGTAAATACAAAATTATAGAAATTGTTCAAAGTAATCAAAATGTTTTAGATAGAGAAAATTATTGGATTGGAAAATTAATGACCATCTATCCATTTGGACTTAACAATCAAATAAAAAATGTAGGCAACATTTTGTATAAAGATTTATTAAAAAACGATTTTAATAACCCATATTTTAACTTCCCTGTTTTAAACAGAAGACCTGGTAGACAAGGTAATAGAAGACTAAATACATTTAATAAAAAGAAAAGCAGGTCTGATATTATAATTATTGTTAATAATTTATATTCATTATATCGAAATTTCGGAATTAAAAAATTAAAAGATTCATTGAAAGGCCTACTAAAGTTTTGCTCCTTTTATAGAAAATATTCTAAATAATAAACATAATTTCACAAATAAATTTAAGAATATAGTCTTTGCTTTTTGGGATATATTAGAGCTAATTCTAAGAAATCCAAAGATAACCGTATTAAAGATAAAGTCATGTCCACTTTAAATTATTCCTCTAAAATTTTAGACAAAATTAATGTTAACAGTCTTATTAATTCAAAGAAAGTTAAGTCCATATTACCAGATGGTTGTAAAGATTTCAAAACCATTAATAGTGTATTCATATGAACGACCTGTTGGGTCTATTATTTGTAATTATAATAAAGTTTTAGGAAATCTTTCAGATAATGATATTTTCAATAATAATAAATGCGTGTGTGAAAGAGTCATGGATATGCCAGCTAGCAGACGTGATGCACTAGCAAAGTTCATTTATAGTCCGATATGTCACATATTAACAGGTGATGTAGAACTAGTTAAACATTTTGCAAACGACAAATTAGCGGAGCTATGTCGTAAAGGGTTTAAATTTAGAATAGGGAGTAATAAAGTAACATGGGACATAATTTTAAAAGATATTGTTTTTTTCAGTCAATAAATTAAAAGATAAATTGTTAAAAATTGCGTGCTGCAATGCGAGAGAACTAGAAGCATGGTCTAAATTATTAATTAAGTTAATTAGAAATAAAATTTTCTCGCTTAAAAATTAATTTAATCTTTCAGATTTTATAGACTATAATTATAATAAGCTTAAAGCTGATTTAATAAATTTACATAAACATTTTGTAATCACTACAGTAGATAAAGCCAGCAATAATTATAGCTTCACATGTAAGAAATTTTATCTTGAAAATATGAAAAAAGAATTAGGTATTAAGGGTAACATATTACGTAAACGTCATTATGGGAGGAAATTAAAATGGCATCAAGGTTTAGCAATGTGTGCATTATGGGGGATTTTAATTTTCCGAATATAGATTGGCAGCATCAAATAGGAGACTCTGATTCTGAGGAGTTTATAGAGGTAGTACAAGATAGTTTTTTATTTCAATTCATAGATACGCCGACTAGAGGTAATAATATTCTCGATTTAGTTTTCAGTAACAATGAACATATGGTAAATAATGTAGAGATAGGGGACCACCTAGGAAATAGTGACCACAATTCTGTGTATTTTAATATACAATGGAAAGGTAATACCAGAGAGAATACAACATTAATACCTGACTTTAGAAAAGCCAATTATGGTGGGTTAAGAAGAGCCCTATTAGCGGACCCTATGGTCAAAAAATTAAGTCGATCCAGGTGTCCAAATGAGTGTACCCCTTCTCAGGCACCTGTCATCTTAAGTCAGGAAGAGACGTCAACCTTGGTAGATACATACGATAATTTTATCAAGTCAGTATTCAATGCACAAAATAAATACATCCCCAAAAGAAAATTTAGATCAACACAGAACCAACCCAAATGGATGAATAATAGACTATTAGATCTTCTAGGACAAAAGAGAGGAATATATAGAAAAATTAGAAAAGGCGAAATTCACCTACTTGCTTACTATCAGAATCTATCAAGACAGGTAAAAAAGGATATTAGGAAAGAAAAAGAAATTATGAAATTAAGGTTGCCAATGACTCAAAAAATAATCCTAAAGCTTTTTACCAACTATATAAATCCAAGGTTAGAGATGTAATTGGTCCCCTTAAAACTTCGATAGGAGAAATGACAGAAAATGATTTAGAAATGTGCAGTACATTAAATGGTCAATTTCTTTCCGTTTTCACTAATGAAAATTTGGCACAGTTTCCAGAAGTCCGTAAGGTATATAGCGATAGTATAGAAAATAGGTTAAGTACGGTTACTATAAGTAGAAATGATGTGCTTAAGGAAATTGACAGACTGAAACCTCATAAATCGCCTGGTCCTGATGAGGTATATGCTAGAGTATTAAAAGAATGTAGGGATGAGTTAAGTTACCCATTAACATTTTTATTTAACAAGTCATTGGAGACAGGTATAGTTCCAGAAGCTTGGAAGCTTGCAAACGTAGTTCCGATCTTCAAAAAAGGTGACAAATCAATAGCATCCAATTACCGTCCCATTAGTCTTACATCAATCATAGGAAAGCTACTAGAGTCAATTATTGCTAGTAAAATTAGAAACCACTTAGATACATTTAATTTAATAAATTCTTCTCAGCATGGATTCACTCAGGGACGTTCTTGCCTTACTAATTTGCTTAGTTTTTTCTCAGAGGTATATGAAGCAGTAGATAATGACAAGTCATATGATATAATATATTTAGATTTCAGTAAAGCTTTCGACAGAGTCCCCCACGAGAGATTGATGAGAAAGGTTGAGGCGCATGGAATAGGTGGGGCGTTGTTGGGATGGATTAGGTCATGGCTAATTGGTAGGAAGCAGAGAGTCAGCATAAATGGTACGAAGTCAGAATGGGGAGCAGTCAAAAGTGGTGTCCCCCAGGGATCTGTATTAGGTCCTCTGTTGTTTGTTATATACATAAATGACCTTGATTTAGGTATAACTAGTAGGATAAGTAAATTTGCAGACGATACCAAGATGGGGAGAACAATTGATTCAGATAGAGATATAGAGTGCCTCCAAAGGGATCTAGATACCTTACACGAATGGTCAGTAAATTGGCAGATGAAGTTTAACATTGACAAATGCAAGGTATTAAAGATAGGGAAGATGCATACAAATGTTAAATATAAACTAGCTAATGTGGAATTAGAAAACTCGAATTGTGAGAAAGATCTAGGTGTGTTTGTTAGCAATGATTTGAAGCCTAGACAACAGTGTATAAGCGTTCGAAACAAGGCAAACAGGATTCTCGGGTTCATCTCAAGGAGTGTGAGTAACAGAACTGCTGATGTTATCTTAAAACTTTACTTGTCATTAGTGAGACCCCATATGGATTATGCTGTTCAATTTTGGTGTCCTTATTACAGAATGGACATAGATTCATTGGAGAGAGTACAACGTAGAATGACAAAAATGATCCATAATATTAGAAATCTTCCGTATAAAGAAAGGTTGAAGAAATTAGGCTTACATTCGTTAGAGAGACGCAGAGTTAGAGGGGATATGATAGAGGTGTTCAAGTGGGTTAGTGGGATTAACAAAGGGGACATGACAAATGTACTAAAGCTCAGTGATAGCGAAAGAACTCGTACCAATGGTTTCAAATTAGATAAATTTCGTTTCAGAAAAGATATAGGCAAATATTGGTTTGGTAACAGAGTTGTAGATGGGTGGAATGGACTACCAAGTGCTATAGTGGGATTAAAAACGATAGGGAGCTTTAAGATAAAATTGGATAAGCATATGGACGAGAAGGGTTGGGTGTGAAGGGGGATCAGCAGGGTTGGGCCAATCAGCGCTCTGCAGACCCCCGTAATCCTGCGTTAATCTCTAACCGTTTTGGTAAGATGATCCTCAGGGTATTAGAGTGTTGAGCCTATAATTGGGCTTTGTAATTGGGGTTGTGTGGGACAGGGATCTGCCTTGCTTAGGCCAATCGGCTTTCTGCAGACTCCCATTTTCTTATGTTCTTATGTTCTTATGTAAAAATATTTGCGGTAATTCTGTTTATGAAATTCAAAATAATCTGAATATTGATAACTTAATCGATGAACATACCAAGAAAAATATAATATTTGATATTAAACTTTCTGATAAGAACAAGTGCATTGCAAAATTATACATGTTACCTAAATTTCATAAAAGACCTTATAAATATCGCTTTATTGCCGGAGCAAAATTTGCTACCACTAAAACTCTATCAGAACAAGTAGTAAATTGCTTAAAATACATTAAAAGTACTCATAAAAGATATTGTAATACCATCATGAGAAGAACTGGCATTAACTATTATTGGAGTGTTGACAATTCGTTAGAAGTTATTGATAAAATAAATACCATGCCGAAAGTTACCTCGGTACATAGCTTCGACTTTTCAACTTTGTATACCAATTTGCCTTTAGATTTAGTATATTCAGAGCTTTGCTTTATTATAGATTTGCACTTTGACAGGTTCGTTAGGAATGGTAATTATTTCATAAGTGTTTATACATATTTTAATAATGCATCACTTAGCTCTACTCCCACTAGTTCTGTATATTTTGATAGAACTAAACTTAAAGATGCCCTTAAATTCCTCCTTTTCAATACTTATGTTAGATTCGGGCCGTACATTTTCAAACAAATATTAGGAATTCCTATGGGTGGAAATGCTAGCCCTTTAATTGCAGACTTATTCTTGCTTGCTTTAGAATTTAAATATATAAAAGACTTAGTTGACAGTAGCAAGAAAAATAAAATTCCAGAAAAATTAGCACTTGCTAAACTGTTAAGTAATAATAGTAGATATATTGATGATATTCTTGTTTGCAATTTGTTAAATTTTAATCAAGTTGCTAAACTTATTTACCCTAATTCTATTCCCCTCACACAATGTAACGTAAATTATAAAGTTGAAAATTTTCTTGATATAAATATAGAGATTGTTAATGAACAGTGCATACTTAAAGTATATCACAAAGTTGATGATTTTAATTTTAACGTAATAAACTTTCCTTTCCCTAGTAGTAATATCGATAGTAAAATAACTTATAATTGTTTTTATTCCCAATTAATAAGATTTTGTAAAATCTGCACTAAAGTAGATGACTTTTGGGCTAGAGCTAGGTTACTATACAGACTCTTAGTGGACAGAGGTTTTGAGGCAAGTAAATTGTTCCATAAATTTAATCTTTTTAGGGTCAATTATTGTGACTGTATTCTAAAATTTGACATCAATAATTTTAATCAAGCATTTTTAACTTGAAGTTTCTTGTATAACCTCTGCTTACTTTTTGTCTGTATTTATTGTTTATCTTTTTCTTTTTCTATTATTATTATTATTATTAATATTGATGATTTTTTAAATTTATTGTTCTTGTTAAAAGAGTACTCTTTGTTTAAATCTGTTGTTACTTCATATTTTGCAATTATTTCTCTTTATATTATATGTATTCATTGTCGATAGTATCAATTGCTTACTTTTGCGATTTCCTTAGTTTATTTGTGCTATAAATGTAGGTTATTTGTAGGGTAGTTATTGATAGGGGTCACTTGAGGCATGCTATGCTTACAGGTACCTACCCGATAGCACTATCGTTAGTGAGTGCTGTACTGTATTTTATATATTATTTTGTAATAGTATAGATATCTTATCAATATTTGTATTTTTTACTATTGTTAATGTCTTGTCATGTTGCAAATTTGATTTTAAATAATATTTTGACATTTAACATGTAGTTTCTTTATTCATGCAGAGTTTAGTAAAATTTGCCAGAACGTCCCGGACTTCCCAAACTTGACTACTTCCTTTAACGTGACGATAGTGCGTTGTTATATGTGCGATTGGTTTGCTTGGGAAACAGATTAACTTGCTCATGTAGTGATGTACACCCTATGTGGTGGATTGTGTTCTTTTATTTAATAATTTTCATTTTAGTAAGCGTTGTTTCCACATAGCGATTTTGATAATTTAATTTGACTTTATATTGTCCTTGTCCCAATTTTGGTTTGTTTAGTTTGCAAGTTTTACATTTTAAATTATTCCCATATTCAAAATATGCTATAGGGGTGCAATGCCTGGTGAGTTATCTGCTCAACAGGTGGCGGTTTGTGTGTGTAAGTGTGAGAGTCCGAGTGTAGGGAGTGAGACAGTGAAGCACGGGAACGAGGTGGCTTCAGAGATGGGGTCGTTTCGGGCCATGAGTGAGCACCGTGCCTCATGTGAAGGCAAGATGGCAGGTGCTCGTTGTACTCTACGTGCTTCACATGTCTCACTCCCTAGACTGGAACAAGACCTCACGGGCTTCACTGTTCATTGTAAAGCGGTGAATGTTAAGGCTCTCAGCCTATGCCCGAGAGGTAGTAAGTTGGAATATAGAAAAAAAAAAAAAAAAAAAAAAAAAAAAAACACACACACACACACACATATATCATACATACCACACACACACATACACATATATATCATACATACCACACACACACACACACACACACACACACATATATATCATACATACCACACACACACACACACACATATATCATACATACCACACACACACACACACACATATATATCATACATACCACACACACACACACACACATACACATACATTATGATATAGTGTTACGTCATAATTATATCATATACACCACACATATCATACATACCACACACACACACATATATCATACATACCACACACACACACACACACACATATATCATACATACCACACACACACACACACATATATCATACATACCACACACACACACACACATATATCATACATACCACACACACACACATATATCATACATACCACACACACACACACACACACACATACATACATTATGATATAGTGTTACGTCATAATTATATATATATATATATATATATACATATATATACACACCACACATATATCATACATACCACACACACACACATACATACATACATACACACATATACACACCACACATATATCATACATACCACACACACACACACACATACATACATACATACATATACACACCACACATATATCATACATACCACACACACACACAGACACACACACACACACACACACACAGACACACACACACACACACACACACACACACACACACACACACACACATACACACACACACATACACATACTGTACATACACACATATATACATATTATTGTTTCCTCGCTAGACCTCTATCAAGCTTAGTTTAAAAAACACCCCCTAGACCCCCTTTCAAGATACATTTGTACATTTTTCGGTAGAAAATTATTCTGGCCGAAGGCCGATTCCTTCTAATATTACAGGCTCGCTATCGCTCGCCAGGACTAAATTGACACTTAAATGGCACGAAAGGTCTTAATATTGACACAGAAATGAGGCGAAAGGTCTCAATATCGCCAACGTAACGGAACGAACGTCTTAAAACCTCCAAACTAATATGGTAAACATGAGGGAGAAAGGGGTCCAGAAAAAGCCAGTACTGCCCTCCCTTCTCCCTCGTGTTTAGCCCCGTTATATAGGATATTGTAATAAGACGTTCGCTCCACTCCTTTGGATATTAAGGGGGGTGACCTGCATTTGTTCTCTCCTTTTCTCATTCTCTTTGGCTTGTATCCATTCAGCCCCATTCAGCCTACTGTTTTAAGACGTTTATCCCCATCCACTTCCAGGTGTCAATTTTCTTTACTGGCGAGCGGTAGCGAGCCAGCATATTTATAAATTTAGTTTGACAGCAGGCTAAATTTGTACATTTTTCGATAGAAAAATTTCTCCGGCGAAGCCGGATTTCTTAATATAATGCTGGGTCGCTATCGCTCGCCAGGATGAAATCGACACCTAGATGGGGATAAACGTCTTAAAATAGTTGGCTGAATGGGCCGAATGGATACAAACCAGAGAAAGAGATAAATAACAAAAAGCAGGTCACCCCCTTAACCCTTTCAGTACCAGCGACGTGTTGTATATTTTATTGTAGCTATATTTAGACGATGTTATGCAGCTTAGGAAGGACCTGTGGTAGTTATAGTGGCCTCCAGCTACTAAACAGCCTTGGAACTACCTCACTTAACCCTTTGTTACTAACCAAACGTCGCCGGTACAGTCGCGCTAATAAGTCACGGCTCGGCACCAAGTAGGTTCTGATCGTTATGGGAGGTGACCTGCTTTGGGTTATTTCTGTCCTTTTCTCTCTTTCTCTGGCTTGTATCCATTCGGCCCCATTCAGCCAACTATTTTAAGACGTTTATCCCCATTTAAGTGTCGATTTCTTCCTGGCGAGCGATAGCGAGCCAGCATTATATGAAGAAATCCGGCTTCGCCGGAGACATTTTTCTATCGAAAAATGTACAAATTTAGCCTGCTGTCTAACAAAAATAAAAAATATGCTGGCTCGCTACCGCTCACCAGTAAGAAATTGACACCTGGATGGGGATAAACGTCTTAAAACAGTAGGCTGAATGGGGCCAAATGGATACAAGCCAGAGAAAGATAGGGCAGGCCAGAACCAAAACAGGTGACACACCCTCCTTAATAGATTATCTGTCCACATCTGTCCACTGTGAATCCTAGTGTTTAGCTTCTCACTGGATCCCTGTCTCCCTCATGTCTAGCCCCATTGCTTTTGAGATTTTAAGACGTTCGTCCCATTAGTTTGGGAATTTTAAGAACTTTCGCCCCATTTCTGGCAATTTTAAGACCTTTCGTGCCATTTAGGTGTCGATTTTAAGAAATTTCGCCCCATTTCATTCAATTTTAAGACCTTTTGTGCCATTTAGGTGTCGATTTTAAGAACTTTCGCCCCATTTCTGTCAATTTTAAGACCTTTCGTGCCATTTAGGTGTCGATTTTAAGAACTTTCGACCCATTTCTGTCAATTTTAAGACCTTTCGTGCCATTTAGGTGTCGATTTCTTCCTGGTGAGCGACAGCGAGCTAATCTATGTCTGTTGGGTGTGACGTGATAAGGGTGTGCTTCGAACTATCACTTAAGGGGAGATCTCCACTTGAGGGATTGTTTTCTGGACCCCTTTCTCCCTCATGTTTAGCCCCATTGCTTTTGATATTATAAAATGTTTGCCCCCATTAGTTTAGCGATTTTAAGAACTTTCACCCCATATTAAGACCTTTCGTGCAATTCAGGTGTCGATTTTATCCTGGCGAGCGATAGCGAGCCTGTAATTTAAGAGGAATCGGCCTTCGGCCGGGACATTTTTCTACCGAAAAATGTACAAATTTATCTTGAAAGGGACTCGAGGGGTGTAATTTTAAGCTTGATGGAGGTCTAGGGAACAAACTAAATACCTCCCCTTAAATTACAGGCTCGCCAGGAAAACGTCGACACCTAAATGGCACGAATGGTCTTAAAATTGACAGAAATGGGGCGAGGGTTCTTAAAATGGCCCAACTAATGGGGCGAACGTCTTAAAATCTCAAAAGCAATGGGGCTAAACATGAGGGAGAAAGGGATCCAGAAAAAAATCCCTCCAGTGGAAATCTCCCTGGTAATTTAATTAATGGTTTGTATTATTTGAGTTTCCTCCCCAGACCTCCATCACACTTGAGGCGGGTGACCTGCTTTTGTTCTGTCCTTTTCTCTCTTTCTCTGGCTTGTATCCATTTGGCCCCTTTCAGCCTACTGTTTTAAGACGTTTATCCTCATCCAGGTGTCAAATTTTTACCGGTGAGCCAGCATATTTTTTATTTTTGGTTGACAGCAGGCTAAATTTGTACATTTTTGGTTGACAGCAGGCTAAATTTGTACATTTTTGGTTGACAGCAGGCTAAATTTGTACATTTTGGTTGACAGCAGGCTAAATTTGTACATTTTGGTTGACAGCAGGCTAAATTTGTACATTTTGGTTGACAGCAGGCTAAATTTGTACATTTTTGGTTGACAGCAGGCTAAATTTGTACATTTTGGTTGACAGCAGGCTAAATTTGTACATTTTTGGTTGACAGCAGGCTAAATTTGTACATTTTTGGTTGACAGCAGGCTAAATTTGTACATGTTTTGGTTGACAGCAGGCTAAATTTGTACATTTTTGGTTGACAGCAGGCTAAATTTGTACATTTTTTGGTTGACAGCAGGCTAAATTTGTACATTTTTGGTTGACAGCAGGCTAAATTTGTACATTTTTGGTTGACAGCAGGCTAAATTTGTACATTTTTGGTTGACAGCAGGCTAAATTTGTACATTTTTGGTTGACAGCAGGCTAAATTTGTACATTTTTGGTTGACAGCAGGCTAAATTTGTACATTTTTGGTTGACAGCAGGCTAAATTTGTACATTTTTGGTTGACAGCAGGCTAAATTTGTACATTTTTTGGTTGACAGCAGGCTAAATTTGTACATTTTGTTTGACAGCAGGCTAAATTTGTACATTTTGTTTGACAGCAGGCTAAATTTGTACATTTTTCGATAGAAAAATGTCTTCATATAATGCTGGCTCGCTATCGCTCGCCAGGAAGAAATCGACACCTAGATGGGGATAAACGTCTTAAAATAGTTGGCTGAATGGGGCCGAATGGATACAAGCCAGAGAAAGAGAGAAAAGGACAGAACCAAAACATCACCAAGATCCCCCTTCTATTTTTATTTGTACATTTTTCGGTGAAAAAACTGCCGGTTCCTCCTAATTTTCAGGCTCGCTATCGCTCGCCAGGAAAATCATCAACACCTAAATGGGCCGAAAGGTCTTAATATTGACGAAGAAATTGGGCGAAGATTCCTAAAATGGCCAACCTAATGGACCGAACGTCTTAAAATCTGAAAACTAATGGGGCTAAATATGAGGGAAAAGGGTGTGTTCTGAAAAAAAACAAATACTCCGCCTTTAGACGTTTCACCCCAATAATCTGGCAATTATAGGATGGTTCACCCCGTCCGGGTTTCGATTAGGCTATGTCTGGGCGAGTGTTAGCGAGATTGTCATTTATGGGAAAAATTACGTTGGGTAACGTAATATATATATATATATATATATATATATATATATATATATATATATATATATATATATATAATTTTTTTTTTTTTTTTTTTTTTTTTTTTCCACCCCAACACCAAACACTCCCAATGAAATGAATTCAAGTTTATATGATCCGCCGGGATTCGAACCCGGGTTATCACACACAGATTGTTGCCACCTTAACCATTACATCACCAGGACGGTTAAGGGGAGGTATTTAGTTTGTTCCCTAGACCTCCATCAACCTTAAAATTACACCCCCTCGAGTCCCTTTCAAGATAAATTTGTACATTTTTCGGTAGAAAAATGTCCCGGCCGAAGGCCGATTCCTCTTAAATTACAGGCTCGCTATCGCTCGCCAGGATAAAATAGACACCTGAATTGCACGAAAGGTCTTAATATGGGGTGAAAGTTCTTAAAATCGCTAAACTAATGGGGAAAACATTTTATAATATCAAAAGCAATGGGGCTAAACATGAGGGAGAAAGGGGTCCAGAAAACAATCCCTCAAATGGAGATCTCAACCCTTAAGAAGGTTGATGCACACGCCTACGACTTATTAACCACCTCAAATACTGGATATTAATATAATCCTGGTCATACTCCCAATCATGAACCAAATAAATACGCCCACAGGTCCTTCTTAAGGGGAGGTTTCTAGTTTGTTTCCTACTCCTCCAGCAATCTTAAAATGTCACCCTCTTGAGCCCCTTTCAAGATAAATTTGTACATTTTTCGGTAGAAAAATGACCCGGTTCCTCTTAAATTACAGGCTCGCTATCGCTCGCCAGGATAAAATCGACACCTAAATGGCACGAAAGTTCTTAAAATTGACAGAAATGGGTTGAAAGTTCTTAAAATCGTAAAAATAATGGGGCAAAAGTCTTAAGTTTAGAAAAAAACAATGGGGCTAAACATGAGGGAGAAAGGAGTCAAGGAAAAAAATCCCTCAAGTGGAAATCTCCCCTTGAACTGTATACAATCGTCTATGTTTGTTACCATTAGACAATTTTCCTCAGCTTACAATCTACCTCTGGGACTCAAAGGGGTAAATACCATCTCCATTACCCTCTTGAGTAACACAGGTCCTCCTTTAAGGGTTGAGGTCTCCACTTGAGGGATTGTTTTCTGGACCCCTTTCTCCCTCATGTTTAGCCCCATTGCTTTTGATATTATAAAACGTTTGCCCCATTAGTTTAGCGATTTTAAGAACTTTCACCCCATATTAAGACCTTTCGTGCAATTCAGGTGTCTATTTTATCCTGGCGAGCGATAGCGAGCCTGTAATTTAAGAGGAATCGGCCTTCGGCCGGGACATTTTTCTACCGAAAAATGTACAAATTTATCTTGAAAGGGACTCGAGGGGGTGTAATTTTAAGGTTGATGGAGGTCTAGGGAACAAACTAAATACCTCTCCTTAAATTACAGGCTCGCTATCGCTCGCCAGGAAAACGTCGACACCTAAATGGCACGAATGGTCTTAAAATTGACAGAAATGGGGCGAGGGTTCTTAAAATCGCCAAACTAATGGGGCGAACGTCTTAAAATCTCAAAAGCAATGGGGCTAAACATGAGGGAGAAAGGGGTCCATTATTTGGTCTATTTACGCATGTACGCTTTTTTTCTCTTTCTCTCCCTCTCTCTTTGGCTTGTAGCCCCATTCAGCCTACTGTTTTAAGACGTTTACCCCCATCCAGGTGTCAATATTTTCCTGGCGAGCGGTAGCGAGCCAGCATATATATATATATATTGTTTTGACAGCAAGCTAAATTTGTACATTTTTCCATACAATTTTCCATACAATGCTGGCTCGCTATCGCTCGCCAGGAAGAAATCGACACCTGGATGGGGATAAACGTCTCAAAACAGTTGGCTGAATGGGGCCGAATGGATACAAGCCAGGGAAACAGAGTCAAGGAGAGAAAGATAGAACAGGTCGGTGAGCCCGCTTAAAATATTACCTCCCCATCCATCCCCCTCCCAGATGCATTTGTACATTTTTCGGTAGAAAAATGCGATTGGTCCTAAAATTACAGGCTCGCTATCGCTCGCCAGGAACAAAATCGACACCTAAATGGCACGAAAGGTCTTAAAATTGACAACGAAATGGTGCGAAAGGTCTTAAAATTGACAACGAAATAGGGTGAAAGGTTTTAAAATGGCCAAATTAATGGGCCGAACGTCTTATAATCTCAAACCCATGGGGCTAAACATATAAGTGCGAATGAGGTCTAGAAAAAGCCAATACGCCCCCTTAAGGGGAGGTATTAATTTGTTCCCTAGACCTCCATCAAGCTTAAAATTACACCCCCTTGAGTCCCTTTCAAGATAAATTTGTACATTTTTCGGTAGAAAAATGTTCCGGGCCGAAGGCCAGTTCCTCCTAAAATTGCAGGCTCGCTATCGCTCGCCAGGAAATAATCGAGACCTAAATGGCACGAAAGGTCTTAAAATCGACACCTAAATGACACGAAAGGTCTTAAAATTGACAACGAAATGGTGCGAAAGGTCTTAAAATTGACAACGAAATGGTGCGAAAGGTGTTAAAATCGCCAAAGTAATGGGCCGAACGTCTTATAATCTCAAAACTAATGGGGCTAAACAGGAGGTGCATTAAATCCTCCCGGTATATATAGTTATAGAGGATAACAGACCTCGCCGGTAACTGAAAGGGTTAAGGGGAGGTTTTCACTCCAGGTATTTTTTTCTGGACCCCCCTCCCCCCCTCGCGTTTAGCACCTTTAATTTTGAGATATTCAGACGATTGCCCCATTAGTTTGTCGATTTTAAGACCATTCGCCCCATTTCTGACAACTTATTGTACGACTTATGGGGTTGATGTGTTCCTGGCGAGCGAGAGCGAGCCTGCAATGAGGAATCGCCCTTCGGCCAGGACATTTTTCTACCGAAAAATGTACAAATTTATCTCGAAAGGCGGGTCATTGGGGTGTCTGCTTGATGGAGGTCTAGGGAACAAACTAAAAAACCTCCCCTTAACCCCTTCCGTACCGGCGCCGTCCTTTTAATTATATTCAGGCTGATATTAACGGGAGGTTTCCACTTGAGGGATTTTTTACTGAACTCCTTTCTCATTCAGGTTTAGCCCCATTGATTTTGAGATTTTAAGACGTTCGCCCCATTATTTTGGCGATTTTAGGAACTTTCGTCCCATTTATGTCACGTTTAAGACCTTTCGTGCCATTTAGGTGTCGATTTTTTCCTGGCGAGCGATAGCGAGCCTGTAATTTTAGAGGCACCGGCCTTCGGCCGGGACATTTTTCTACCGAAAAATTTACAAATTTAGCTTGAAAGAGGGTCTAGAGGGTGTAACTTTAAGCTTGATGGAGGTCTAGGGAATAAACTAAATACCTCCCCTTAAACTGCCCAACATCGTCTATATATAGCTACACTAAACTGTAAAAAGACCTCACCGGTACTGAAGGGGTTAAGGGGGCAGTGCTTGGGTTTTGGTCTATTTTATTAATTTTTGGGGTTGCCTCGCTAGACCTCCATCAAACACCCCCTAGACCCCCCCCCCCCCCCTTTCAAGATAAATGTGTACATTATTCGGTAGAAACATTTCACGGCCTTCATTAGAGGCTCGCTTTCGCTCGCCAGGACATAAGTGACACCTAAAGGGCACGAAAGGTTTAAATATTGACAACACATGAGGCGAAAGGTCTCAAAATCGGGAAACCAACGGAACGAACGTCTCAAAACTGATATCCCGCTAACCGTACAGTGTTGCCAATGTAGCTGTTTACCGCTACATCTACACAATTACGTACTGGGATCTAGCGGCTAGCGACTTGTAGTGGAGATTATCCACTTGAGGGATTTTTTTCTTGACT
Organism: Paralithodes platypus; assembly: GCA_032716605.1. Taxonomy (NCBI): domain Eukaryota; kingdom Metazoa; phylum Arthropoda; class Malacostraca; order Decapoda; family Lithodidae; genus Paralithodes; species Paralithodes platypus. The sequence continues at coordinate 39,121 of JAVRFV010000338.1, forward strand.
CCTTTCTCCCTCATGTTTAGCCCCATTGTTTTCCTAATGTTAAGACGTTCGCCCCATTATTTTGACGATTTTAAGAACTTTCAACCCATTTCTGTCAATTTTAAGACCTTTCGTGCCATTTAGGTGTCGATTTTATCCTGGCGAGCGATAGCGAGCCTGTAATTTAAGAGGAACCGGCTTTCAGCCGGGACATTTTTCTACCGAAAAATGTACAAATTTATCTTGAAAGGGGCTCAAGGGGGTGTAATCTTAAGCTTGAAGGATATCTACGGACCAAACTAAAAACCTCCCCTGGAGATTTGAGCGGTATTCTAGCAATTTTTCTTGCTCGTCTAGCACTATACAAGACGTGTTGCAATCCAACTATATGCTAGCGAATTATAACAAGTCATTTAGCGGTATTAGAATGTACAGTCACGAGCATAAATACCGCGACATCAACCCCAGATAAATGTTGGCTCCTTCGTCTCCAAAGGTTAGCTTTTGATTCGAACTCCCAATGATTTTTTTTTTTTTACGTTATCTGGTTAAGGGGAGGTATTTAGTTTGTTCCCTAGACCTCCATCAAGCTTAAAATTACACCCCCTTGAGTCCCTTTCAAGATAAATTTGTACATTTTTCGGTAGAAAAATGTCCCGGCCGAAGGCCGGTTCCTCTTAAATTACAGGCTCGCTATCGCTCGCCAGGATATATTTATAATCGACACCTGAATTGCACGAAAGGTCTTAATATGGGGTGAAAGTTCTTAAAATCGCTAAACTAATGGGGCAAATGTTTTATAATATCAAAAGCAATGGGGCTAAACATGAGAGAGAAAGGGGTCAAGAAAAAAATCCCTCAAGTGGAGATCTCCCCTTAATGTGAAGTATTTATGCTCGTGACTGTACAGTGTATATATTCCACCCAGTGCTTCCATTTTAGGGTAAAATACCCTAAACTAGGGTAATTGGACCCACCCTTCCTAGGGTAGTGTTTAGGGTAATTTTAGGGTAATCTGCCGTCCTATGGATAGGTTGTGCCTGGGATGGTGCCAATCTGGTGGCAGGCTGGTTCTCATTCAACCGTGTCCGATTCATGTACATATCATCCCCGTGACTTGTATCGTCCCTTCAATCCCTCCCCCTCCCCTTGCTATCCCCTTCCTCCACTCACCCGTCTACTACACGTCTCTCTACACATCGGACGGTCAGATCACAGAGTCAGACACTTGCAGTCAGTCTCATGCATGGAATTTATTACATGAAACGGCTTAATGTTTCCTCTTACAACCTAGGTTTTGACGACAATATGCTAAAAGCAATGACTAATGTGATGCCACATGTTCTGAGGCTGCAAATATGTAAGTCCTCTGGAGGTGTTACAACATTGCATGTTTATTGTTTCAATCGGCAATCTTAATTTCTTATTCATGTCATTATTGAAAAAGCATTACGATTGTTATAAGTAAAACAAGGAGCTTGATGGATATTTAGAAAACATTTGCATCTTTCAAACAAGTGCTATGTGAATGTAAATGTAAAACTGTGTTGGGTATACATTTTTAAATATTTTTTGTTTTTCATAAGAAACACAAACCTTTATTCTTTAGTTCATGCAATGTAATTGCTTTTACATTTTACTTGTCTTGTTTATAGGACTGCATTTCATATGCGAGCCCATTACAGCAGGTATATGAAATAGAAAAGCATAGGAAGTATAAATGTTTAGAGTGTGTTGCTACAACTGCATATTTCTAAATAATATACCCATTAATTTACGATGCATTTGTTTTTTTCCTGTGTGTGGGGGGGGGGGGGGGGGGCAATATATATACTTATGTATGATAAGAGTGCATTAATCAACAATTAATGGGCAACTTCGACAATCTAGGGTAAAACACTCGAATCTAGGGTAAAATCGACAAAAATCTAGGGTAAGATTTAAGCACCGATTCCACCGTTCCGTCAGTCACAGTCAGTGTCGAGTTGGCAGTTGTTGAGGGAGGGTGTGTGGCTCTGTGCTCTTACACTATCTTTCACTATAATACAAATACTCGTTGGCTATACCTTTTCCACAACACCCATTATTTTGAAAACTTGAACTGAAAAGATTCATTATATCTATAGATATATAGGGTAATTGTGTATATTTTGGTGGGTTTTATATCAGCTGATGGTACCCTTGGTTGGTTTTATATATATATATATATATATATATATATATATATATATATACTGTATATATATATATATATATATATATATATATATATATATATATATATATATGTATATATATATATATATGTGTATTTATTAACATATTTTTGAGTGTCCTCCTTAGACCTCAATCAAGCTAAAAACGGCACCCCTTCGACCCCCTTTCAAGATAAATTTGTACATTTTTCGACAGAAAAATGTTCCGGCCAAAGGCCGATTCCTTCTAAAATTACAGGCTCGCTATCGCTCGCCCGGAAAAAATCGACACCTAAATGGCACGAAAGGTCTTAATATTGATAAAGCCATGGGGCGAAAGATCTTAAAATCGACACACTAGCGGAACGAACGTCTTCAAATCTCAAAACACGAATATGGTAAAGATGAGGGAGAAGGGTGTGCATAAAAAGCCAGTACCTCCCCCTTAATGCCACACACACCATATGCAACGACTATAGGCCTACTATATCGCTGCGTCATGTGTGTCTGAAAGGGTTAATATTGCGAGAGCCGCTTCCTAAGTTGAATAAGATCGTTTAGTGGTTGCCAGAATATATTGAAGAGGACGTCACCGGTACTGAAGGGGTTAAAAGGGTATATTACTGCCAATATATATATATATATACCGGTATATATAAGTTGTGTCTCCGCTGTCATTACGTTTTGGCTCGCTGTGTGCTGTATTAATGTCTGTCAGATGTTGAATAGGGTGTGTAAGTGTAGTAACGTGTGTGTATCACACTCAACACGAATAAATGAAGCATAAATATGGCCTAAGGCCGGTTCCTATTAAATTACAGGCTCGCTATCGCTCGCCAGGATAAAATCGACACCTGAATTGCACGAAAGGTCTTAATATGGGGTGAAAGTTCTTAAAGTAGCTAAACTAATGGGGCAAACGTTTTATAATATCAAAAGGAATGGGGCTAAACATGAGGGAGAAAGGGGTCCAGAAAACAATCCCTCAAGTGGAGATCTCCCCTTAAACGGATATATGACTGCCAAAATACCTCATTGATGAGGCTAGGCTATATTATTATTATTATTATGGACACTTTAATTGACCCTGTCATACCCATTATACTGTACCTAGTATCAGTGCATTACCACAAGCCCACCGAAACGTCAATAAAATACCCTCATTGTTCCCTGATTAAATAGCACTGTATGAATATTCCCATATTCAAAATATGCTATAGGGGTGCAATGCCTGGTGAGTTATCTGCTCAACAGGTGGCGTTGTGTAAGTGTGAGAGTCCGAGTGTAGGGAGTGAGACAGTGAAGCACGGGAACGAGGTGGCTTCAGAGATGGGGTCGTTTCGGGCCATGAGTGAGCACCGTGCCTCATGTGAAGGCAAGATGGCAGGTGCTCGTTGTGCTCTACGTGCTTCACGTGTCTCACTCCCTAGACTGGAACAAGACCTCACGGGCTTCACTGTTCATTGTAAAGCGGTGAATGTTAAGGCTCTCAGCCTATGCCCGAGAGGGAGTAAGTTGGAATATAGAAAAAAAAATATTGAGTGGTGGACTTATTTGGACCTGGGGTAGTGTTCGTTGTTTGGTCTATATATACAGTATCAATGTATGAACTTTATTTATTAGTTTCCTCGCTACACCTGCATCAAGCATGACAAAAATATCCCCCGAGACCCCCATGCAAGATAAATTTGTACATTTTTCGGTAAAAACAAAAATCCCGGCCAAAAGTCGATTTCTTCTAAAATGACAGGCTCACTATCGTTCGCCAGGAAAAAGTTCGACACCTAAATAGCACGAAAGGTGAAATGTTTCAAAAACGCAAAACTAACGGAACGAACGTCTTAAAATCTCCAAACTGACATGCTGATGATGAGGGAGAAGGGGGTCCATAAAAAGCGACTACCTCCCCCTTAACCCTCTGAGGATTCGTGACTCACTTCTGTTCTGTTCTGTTTTCTGGCTAGTGTTAGACGATTTTATTCAGATTAGAAAGGGTATTTTTGTTTTCTATGTGGACGAGGGAGACAAAAGGCAGGGCTGCCTGTGACAAGTACCTCCCCCAGAGTTATAAGTATGTAGGGACGAAAACACTCAAGCCGGACCAAGTAAGCCCAAATGGGGACGAACAAACTACCGAGCCAGACTCAGCTGGTAGGGACGATTTTTTGTGTTGTGTACTTACACTAGTTGTACTTACACTAGTTGTACTTACACTAGTTGTACTTACACTAGTTGTATTTGCGGGAGTCAGCATGCTCGTTAATTCCCGCCTCCTAAGATATGTTTGTCATACCGTGCTTTGAAACTATGCACTGATGGTGCAGACACTACTTCGGCTGGCAATTTGTTCCACCCACTAATCGAGTTGGTAGGAAATCTTTTACTTTTCAGATCAGATTTACTATTAGGCACTTTCAGTTTGTAGCTGTGACCTCTTGTTCTCTCACCTCCATCCCTCTCTATGAAGTTTTCTTGGTCGATTTTATCAATACCTCTAACACATTTGTATATCTGAATTTGCTGTCCTCGTTTCCTTCTCTGTTCCAGTGTAGGTAGATTCAATCTCTCGAGCCTCTCTTGGTACTCCAAATTTTCCAAACCTGGGATCATCCTCGTAGCTGCTCTCTGTACCCTCTCAATTTTGTGGATATGTTTCTTCATGTGAGGGGACCACACTACAGATGCATATTCCATCCTGGGTCTTATTATTTGTTTCATGGTGTTTTCATTAAGATAATTGAAAGACATCCTGATATTTGCCAATAGTGCTAGTGATTCTCTCACCATCTTATTTACGTGGCTTTCTGGAGACATGTTATCCTTAAATTCTATCCCAAAGTCTTTTTCTGCTTTGGGAATCACTTCGTTTCCTAGTTTATAATCTTTTCTAGGTCTGTACTTGCTTTTACCCATTTCTAGAGTCTTACACTTCCCTGCATTGAACTCCATATTGCATTTGATGCTCCATTCATGGATCTTTTGTAAATCTGCTTGGAGCTCAAGGCAATCCTCCTGGGTTCTGATCGTTTTAAGCAGCTTAGCATCGTCCGCAAACATGCTCATGTAGCTTGTTGGTCCCTCAGGTAAGTCATTTACAAATATTAGAAACATGATTGGGGCTAGGACAGATCCTTGTGGTACCGGTACTCCACTCGTAATTTGAGTCCAGTTTGACGATTTCCCCCTTACTGTTGTTCTCATCTGTCTTCCGCTAAGGTAGCTCTCCATCCATTTCAGCAGTTTGTCTCCTACTTTTCCCTCATGTTTTAATTTCCACAGCAATCTCTTGTGTGGAACTTTGTCAAATGCCTTTTTAAAGTCTAGGTAGGCACAGTCTACCCATTCTTCCCTCTTGTCCACTGTGTCTATTACTCTAGAGTAAAAACTCAACAAGTTGCTTATACATGATCTGCCTCCTCTGAATCCAAATTGTCGGTCAGTAATTAATCTTTTGGATTCCAGGTAGTTCACCCATTTGTCCCTTATTAATCCTTCCAGAATCTTCATGAGGATGCTCAATAGTGATACAGGTCTATAGTTCAGTGGTTTATCTCTGCTTCCTCCCTTAAATATAGGAATAATGTTTGCTCTTTTCCATGCTGTAGGTACTATCCCTGTGTCCAATGATTTGGTCATTATATCATAATGGTATATCATATAATGGTATGTGTTACTCAGTTACTTGTTCGTCAAGGGGAATCCACACAATGCGAGCTAAGCTCATTATTATCGTGCCTCCTTAACTGGGAATGTATTATGTGAAATGCATGGTAAGTGTTTTATGTATCGTTGGAATGGCTGTGGATGTGTGTGTAGTCTGTATTTTAGCCAATTAGCGACATGTGGATACGAAGGCTTAGGGTTAACCTGTACGGTACCATTCTCACCCGAAGGCTTAGGTTGACCAGTAGCTTAGGTTGACCAGTACGATACCCATCTCGCCTTGTAACCGATCACCAACCCCAGATGGCACGTCACAACTTCGTCCACTTATACCAGGTTCCTATTTATACTGCTAGGTGAACAGAGGCTACACCGTTAGGAGACTTGCCCAAATGTCTCTTCCCCGCCCGGGTCTCCAACCCGGGACCTTCTGGTTGTGAGCCAGACGCGCTATCAGTTACGCCACGGTGTGTGTGTGTGTGACAGAAAGAAGTGTGGTGTTCTTGGTTGATGTAGTGAAGTAGATGGCAGGAGGAGGTGTTTTATTATGTTTTCTCCACTAACCAACTTTACTCCTAATAGGACTGTAATAGCTAACGGAGACCATTACCCCATCCCCTTGCTCAAGGGAGACAGTAACCAACCAGGGCTAAGTGGAAAAAAACACACCCGACTGCGGCCCAAACGCCCGACCTCCTGAGTAGGAAGTCAAGACGCTATCCACTAGACCAGCCGCCAGGATAGGCTATTAACCCCTTCAGACTCATATGACGCAGAGGTTGCCAGATTAGCAATAAGAAATAGAGTTCTCTCACTCTTATAAATACCTCTCCAAAATTAGTTTTCTGCCCACAGCTAACTCAAAGACAACTGCAGAGGTTGAAGTAACTAAACTAAAGGTTTCTAAATACCCCTGATGGTAACAAAGGCTTTAAAGTATCCCTAATAGGCTCAAAATTGCGTCATATGTCGGAGAGGGTTAAGGAACACCCCGTTCTTAAAGGTGAATTCCAGGGATGAAACTTATTCAAACTACAATGTCCATTGGGATCTGCTTGGTTTTAGGTACATCATACTGAAGAACTTTCATCAATTTTTTTTAACAATATAGAAATATAGCTTATCTAAGTTATTTTATGTGGCGCGAACTGGCGTGTTTACCATGACGTAACTGTAGCCAATGGCGGGAACTCTCGACATGGGAAATGGGTGAATCTGTGTTTTTTTTTTTTTTTTGAGAAACTTATAATTTGTATGCATGTTTACAGCTCAACATTTGGCTTCACCACTGTCTGGTCAAGGGACCGCGATATATAAATTGAACAGAAAACTATATTATCATTACGAAATAGGCCTTAGAACCGAGTTCCCTCAACTCTGGACCAGGCTAAACATGCATAAACACTGCATGTATGTTAATTGCTGGCGAGCTGGGATTATTTCTTGATGTGCACCACATCATCAGGACGTTGGTCGATCTTTTGCAGAGCTTGAGTATTGAATTGAAAGGTATTAATTACGAAAAACAGACCTCACTGTTCAGGACCGCATATGTTGTTTACAAACGGCGCCTCTACACAATGGAGTCACTCCAGCTGGCTGAAAATGCCAATTCGTCACCAACGACTATATATATTAGTATTTTGTTCTGGAGTTTAATGGAATTATATCGATATTGCCCATATACATAAATTACAGTATATTCATGCCAAGTTATGACCCTGCATTAATCTTAGTTTTTTCGTTCATCCCTGTAGTTCACCTTTAACATTAATCATCCATTACAAACTCCAATGTACTTGAATAAACTAATGAAAGCATGTGGTCCTTCCGGGATTCCAACACGGGACACCACACCCAGAACATAAGCATCTAAAACATTACACCACCAACACAGTTAAAGGTATGCCAGAAGAAGAAAAAGAAGAAGACATGGACCACGTCAACAAAAGAGCCAACAGTTCTATCAACACACCTTCCAACAACTCCATCAACTATCACACTCTTGGTGGGTTGAAGTACATTTATGGTAAATCTACAGTTATACTACCCCTATTTTTCATTATTTCCCTTTCAAAACCGAGTCTTTTTTAGTCTTCCCATATTCAGGAAGCCCTACTGATGTTCGAATTGTGAGAGTCTGGAGAAAGCAGCCCCCAAGTTAAGTTCGGTTATGTTAGATCAATGCTTCCATTGAAAATGAGTCGGCGAGGTAGACACTCTCGGTAACGTAAACAAACCAATCACCCGCCTCCTCTGATGACAATATTGTCATTAACCTAACCTAACCTGGGGGCTGCTGCCCTGAGACCCCCACTGCTCTAGATAATGATGTAGAAGGCAAAATTACTAAAAAGTACTGCGGGAGAGCGAAAAACACCCTCCGAGATCGTGCGTCGAAAGAAAATAGGTTTACAGAAAACGGGAGTTTTGGGGGTACAGTCGTTGAAACGCGGCGGACGAGTCTCACTTTAGTGAAGGTTTTTAATACTTGAATGTATCTATTTCAAGTCAAATATACATTTCCGCACATCATCGAACCATACTAAGTCTACTACTATTAATATTAACCTACTAGGATCAACAGAATAGTGACAAAACAGGGGTAGTGAAGGTGTAAATTTATCAAATGTATTATTATTTATTATTATTGAAATGGATTTCCTTTTCCGACCATGTGGTCTTCCTCGGTCCACCCCTTGGTGCAGCTCCCTCCACAATCACAGACCTGCATCTCTTCACCCAATTTTGTTCATCCACTCTCTACATGTCCATACCATCCCAGTCTACTTGTACGCATCTCCTCGCTAATACTCTTTATACCCAAGCGTCTCCTCAGCTCATCATTTGTTATTCTATCCTGCAGCCTGGCCCCATACATCCATCTCGCCATTCTCGTCTCATTGCGCTCCATTCTGTTGACATCCTCTACTTTTACGGCCCATGTTGGTGATGGGCTGGTCCATCAGAGTGAGAACTGAGCGATCTCTGCCATACCCATAGCTTACTCTGACTGTTCCTTTATGGTGATGGGCTGGTCTATCAGAGTGAGAACTGAGCGATCTCTGCCATACCCATAGCTTACTCTGACTGTTCCTTTATGGTGATGGGCTGGTCTATCAGAGTGAGAACTGAGCGATCTCTGCCATACCCATAGCTTACTCTGACTGTTCCTTTATGGTGATGGGCTGGTCTATCAGAGTGAGAACTGAGCGATCTCTGCCATACCCATAGCTTACTCTGACTGTTCCTTTATGGTGATGGGCTGGTCCATCAGAGTGAGAACTGAGCGATCTCTGCCATACCCATAGCTTACTCTGACTGTTCCTTTATGGTGATGGGCTGGTCTATCAGAGTGAGAACTGAGCGATCTCTGCCATACCCATAGCTTACTCTGACTGTTCCTTTATGGTGATGGGCTGGTCCATCAGAGTGAGAACTGAGCGATCTCTGCCATACCCATAGCTTACTCTGACTGTTCCTTTATGGTGATGGGCTGGTCTATCAGAGTGAGAACTGAGCGATCTCTGCCATACCCATAGCTTACTCTGACTGTTCCTTTATGGTGATGGGCTGGTCCATCAGAGTGAGAACTGAGCGATCTCTGCCATACCCATAGCTTACTCTGACTGTTCCTTTATGGTGATGGGCTGGTCTATCAGAGTGAGAACTGAGCGATCTCTGCCATACCCATAGCTTACTCTGACTGTTCCTTTATGGTGATGGGCTGGTCTATCAGAGTGAGAACTGAGCGATCTCTGCCATACCCATAGCTTACTCTGACTGTTCCTTTATGGTGATGGGCTGGTCTATCAGAGTGAGAACTGAGCGATCTCTGCCATACCCATAGCTTACTCTGACTGTTCCTTTATGGTGATGGGCTGGTCCATCAGAGTGAGAACTGAGCGATCTCTGCCATACCCATAGCTTACTCTGACTGTTCCTTTATGGTGATGGGCTGGTCTATCAGAGTGAGAACTGAGCGATCTCTGCCATACCCATAGCTTACTCTGACTGTTCCTTTATGGTGATGGGCTGGTCTATCAGAGTGAGAACTGAGCGATCTCTGCCATACCCATAGCTTACTCTGACTGTTCCTTTATGGTGATGGGCTGGTCTATCAGAGTGAGAACTGAGCGATCTCTGCCATACCCATAGCTTACTCTGACTGTTCCTTTATGGTGATGGGCTGGTCTATCAGAGTGAGAACTGAGCGATCTCTGCCATACCCATAGCTTACTCTGACTGTTCCTTTATGGTGATGGGCTGGTCTATCAGAGTGAGAACTGAGCGATCTCTGCCATACCCATAGCTTACTCTGACTGTTCCTTTATGGTGATGGGCTGGTTTATCAGAGTGAGAACTGAGCGATCTCTGCCATACCCATAGCTTACTCTGACTGTTCCTTTATGGTGATGGGCTGGTCTATCAGACTGAGAACTGAGCGATCTCTGCCATACCCATAGCTTACTCTGACTGTTCCTTTATGGTGATGGGCTGGTCTATCAGAGTGAGAACTGAGCGATCTCTGCCATACCCATAGCTTACTCTGACTGTTCCTTTATGGTGATGGGCTGGTCTATCAGAGTGAGAACTGAGCGATCTCTGCCATACCCATAGCTTACTCTGACTGTTCCTTTATGGTGATGGGCTGGTCTATCAGAGTGAGAACTGAGCGATCTCTGCCATACCCATAGCTTACTCTGACTGTTCCTTTATGGTGATGGGCTGGTCTATCAGAGTGAGAACTGAGCGATCTCTGCCATACCCATAGCTTACTCTGACTGTTCCTTTATGGTGATGGGCTGGTCTATCAGAGTGAGAACTGAGCGATCTCTGCCATACCCATAGCTTACTCTGACTGTTCCTTTATGGTGATGGGCTGGTCTATCAGAGTGAGAACTGAGCGATCTCTGCCATACCCATAGCTTACTCTGACTGTTCCTTTATGGTGATGGGCTGGTCTATCAGAGTGAGAACTGAGCGATCTCTGCCATACCCATAGCTTACTCTGACTGTTCCTTTATGGTGATGGGCTGGTCTATCAGAGTGAGAACTGAGCGATCTCTGCCATACCCATAGCTTACTCTGACTGTTCCTTTATGGTGATGGGCTGGTCTATCAGAGTGAGAACTGAGCGATCTCTGCCATACCCATAGCTTACTCTGACTGTTCCTTTATGGTGATGGGCTGGTCTATCAGAGTGAGAACTGAGCGATCTCTGCCATACCCATAGCTTACTCTGACTGTTCCTTTATGGTGATGGGCTGGTCTATCAGAGTGAGAACTGAGCGATCTCTGCCATACCCATAGCTTACTCTGACTGTTCCTTTATGGTGATGGGCTGGTCTATCAGAGTGAGAACTGAGCGATCTCTGCCATACCCATAGCTTACTCTGACTGTTCCTTTATGGTGATGGGCTGGTCTATCAGAGTGAGAACTGAGCGATCTCTGCCATACCCATAGCTTACTCTGACTGTTCCTTTTTTCATTTCAATTCAATTCAAAAGACTTTATTGACACAAAATAATGTACAGTACATAAATACAGGTGATACCGGTACATAATGGTTATTGACACAAAGTAATGTACAGTACATAAATACAGGTGATACCGGTACATAATGGTTATTGACACAAAGTAATGTACAGTACATAAATACAGGTGATACCGGTACATAACGGTTATTCATACCGGTACTCTTTGTGTCAAAAAGGATCTGATGCCATCAGGCATATGTGTCCTCATTGATACATTACTATACATAATATATGATGTCAGGTGAACAAAACTATAAATTTGTAATTTGTAGTAACTTCTATCTATCTATCTATTGCCTGACGCCGTGATCCCCGAAGGGGTGGCCACGAACGAACCGCCCCCATGCACCTCTGTCCCCAGTCAGTCGACGCCCCTCCCCCCAACCAGCACCGCCTTCGTTCATATACTTCCTCACTCCATCCTTCCACCTCTCTTTCGGTCTCCCTCTCTGTCCCTCCACCTCGCTCTCGTACACCCTCTTAGTCATTCTCTCGCTTTCCATACGTTCCATATGGCCGAACCATCTCAAGTTATTCCTTTTCACACTTTCCAGCACATCTACCTCCACACCACACCTCCTCCTTACTTCCTCATTAGTCTGTCTATCCCTCCATGTAGTAACTTAAGTTATAATAATAATAATAATTAGATTATCAATTGGATTCCACATATATAATCTTAAAAATAGGTAGTTTACATTATGCATTTTTTTATTTAATAAGTATTTTTTAAGAGACCTCTTGTATACTGGGAAGGTACACTGTGTACTGTATTGAGCTTTTCATTTATGATATTCCAAATTTGAACTCCTTATGTCGGAAAGTTCTTTTCATTAAGTTAGTCCTCGCGATAGGAATGCGCAACCTCTCTCTCTGCCTTGTTAAATGATGGTGTATGTTCATATTGGTAGTGAACATTTCGGTAAAAACTGTTGGTGCAATACCTTTGATAATTTTGAACATTAATTTTGACACTGAGAATTGATATATATCTGAGAGAGGTAATAGTTTTAATGTTTTGAACATTGGTGGAGTATGAGCTCTATAGTGAGCTACATTTATCATCCTTATTACTATTGTCTGGAGGGTCATTAATGGTCTCATGTAAATTACACTTGCTGTGTCCCAATTTACTATGCCATATGTCAAATAAGGGTATACAAAGGAATTATACAGAGTTACGAGTGTTGATGTATTTAGCGATTTCCTTGCCTTGCTTATTTCTTACAGTTTCTTACAGTAGATCCTCTGGAAAAAGGCAAACTATGCCTGTGTATCCAGCTCAGTACCAGTACTTGCACTGCTGCGGTCGTTCACGGTGTTGGCGGCGGCGGTAGCAGACGCAACATTTTTACTATTCTGTATTTTTGTTTTATAATCAAACTTCAAATCTTGTCTTCCCCATGCTTTATCAAGATTACTTTCAAACTCCCTTATTGATTCGGAATTGACTACATACTGGGGCAGTGCGTTCCACTCATTTACCACTCTATCACAAAATGAGTTCTTTGCCTTCTCAAGCCTATTTCTTTCTTTGTAAATTTTCTTAGAGTGTCCTCTCGTTCTTGTTCCCTCCCGCATCAATAAGATACCTTCACACACATCCTCATCGTACTTTCCTGACACTATCTTAAAAGTCTCTTATCATATCCCCTCTCTTTCTCCTATATGCCAGTGTCGGAAGCCCCAGTGTCCTCAACCTCTGCTCATAGCCCGCGTTCTTCAACGTTGGTACCAGCTTGCTAGCTCTCCTCTGCACTTTCTCCACTGCTTCTATATCCTTTACCATATATGGAGCCCACACCTGGTTCGCATATTCCAGGTGCGGCCTAACCAGCGCTGTATAGAGATTCCTGAAGATTTCTTCGTCAAGTGACACAAATGTCCTCCTTATCAGCCCTACAATTCTATTGGCTTTGTTTATCTTTTCCGCTAAATGTTCTGAGAAATTTAACTTATTGTCTATCACTACTCCTATATCCTTTTCTGCATTCACTTCCTCCATCGCTTCATACATACTGTATCCTACCTTGTCTATCTTGCTGGTCCCAATCCGCATGTACTTGCATTTGTTTGGATGAAAAGGCATTAACCAATGCTCAGACCATCCCTTCATGCCCTCCACATCTCCTTGAAGCAAACCCATATCTTCCTTACTCCTCACTCTTCTATACAGCTTAGTGTCATCCGCATACAGGTATACCTCACTTCCATTAGTTATAACTTCAGGTAAGTCGTTGATAAATATAACGAACAGCAGTGGTCCCAACACAGATCCCTGAGGTACCCCACTTGTAATTTCCCTCCACCCCGAGCCTATTCCATTCACCAGTACCCTCTGTCTCCGATCTTTCAGGAAGGCTTCTATCCATTTCACACATTTCTCCCCTATATTATAGCTTCTAACTTTCTCTATTAACCTTTTATGTGGGACCTTATCGAAGGCCTTCATAAAATCGCAATATACCACGTCTATTACATCACCATCTTCTAGAATTTGCATCCAATCATCTACCACCTTAATTAGCTGTAGTACCGTCGACCTCCCCGGCAAGAATCCGAACTGTCTCCCACTGAAAAGTTGGTTTGACTTCATATGATCCATTATTCCTTCTCTAATTACCGTTTCCATTAGTTTACACACAACACTTGTCAAACTGACTGGTCTATAATTCCCTGGGTCATTTCTCTTTCCCTTCTTAAATATAGCTGTTATGTTCGCCTCTCTCCAGTCCATCGGGATTTGTCCTGTATTAAACGATACCTCAAATAACATTTTCAATGGCTCTACTAACATCTCCCCTCCTTCCTTTATGATTCTTGGTGTATCCCATCCGGTCCCGGTGACTTACTTCTGTTAATTTTTTCTATAGCCCTTCTTATTCTAGCATGGGAGAACTCTATTACTGTAGTTCTAGTGCCGGTGCCTGTTTGATGGGAATAGTAGGCACTGCATCCTCGGACTCCACTGTTAGTACCCCCCCAAAGTATTTCCCCAGCACCTCTGCTTTCTCCTTATCAGTCTCCGCTCTACTCCCACCATTCAACCCTCCTACCAGCTCTTCTTGTTAACTTTTCCTGAATGTACTTCCAGAATATTTTTGGATTATCCTTCACATTTCTAGCAATCTCTCTCTCCCTCTCCTTCACCCCCCTCCTTGTCTCCCACCTCATTTTATTGTTTATTTGTCTACGTTCCAAATCCACTTCTTTAGCTTCTATACTAGACCCCCTGTTCTTTTTTAACAATTTTAGTCTAATAATTTCTTTCTTCTTCTCAATGTCCAAAGCTTTCTTTTCATTGGCAATTCTGGGTTAGTTCTTTTCCTCAATTTTGTTTTATCCTTATATTCCCTTACTGGTACACTTTTGGATACAGCATTCTCCAGTTTGACTCTAATTTTCCTCCACATTCCTTCAGCGTCTTCACCGTTCAAGTATTCCCCCCCCCCAGTCAATGTCCAAACACTGTCTCAGCAGCTCATAATCTGCTCTATCATACATGTATATTTTTTCTATTGCTTCTATTATCCCTCTCTGATTTAATGTTACAACTAAAGCTTATACAGGCATGGTCACTACGACCTATAGGGCTATCCACATTAACATGTTCCACTATATCCTCTTCATTGCTAAAAATCAAATCAAGTACACTCCCCTGCGTCCCATCTCTATATCTTGTCATCTCTACAATATGTTGCGTTAAAAAACAATCTCTCACTTTCTCTATAAACTTATTTTCCAGGCTACCCTGTCCCGCTGGAGTAGTACAATTTGCCCAGTTGATCCCTGGCAAATTGAAATCTCCAATAAAAAATTTATATTTGTTCTCTCTATTATCTATCTCTTCCATTGCTTTCAGTAGGTTATCATTCTCTCCCCTGCTATTATTTGGGCTTCTATATATAGAGGCAATTATAATTGATCCTCTTGCACATTTTACTTCAATACATGTACACAAATACTCACAATACTGCTGTCTCATATCCACCTCATTAACCTTGAGCTCTTTTATTCTCCCGATACCCTTTGAAATTTTATTTCTTATATATTTGATGTGGTCGCACTTATATATTTTCTAGGTCTCAAGTGACAGTGTCTCTTCCGTGGGTTGACTTCCCAATCTACCAAGATTGGAAGCCAAAGTGTCACATTTTTCCTTTGCCCCTCAACTTTCTCTTCATAATTGCTGAGGGGCACGGGGCCCTGGGTGGGGCTTTGGTTTCCCGGGCGTTTCAGCACCCTCCTCAGCTCCCCGCCGTGGAGTGGCTTCGGTCACCCAGGCTTTATTGTGGTAGGCAGGGAGGGTTCTGTGGGGCTGCTCGGTTATGGCCTTGTCCTTGCTCGGGGCCTTGGGGCTGTTCGGCCAGGCAGTGTGGGGAACAACAACAACGGCCCATGTTTCTGAGGCATACGTCATTGCACTTCTAACACATGAGGCATACACCTTTCCCTTCAAGGGGAGAGGCATTCTTTTCATGGTCAGAATTGGCAGCAGTTCTCTGAACTTCCCCCAGCCACATCTAATTCTAGCGACAGTGGCAGTTTCGGCCCCACCACCGGCAGAGATGGTATCTCCTAGGTAACAAAACTTGTTCACCAGCTCCAATGACTTATTTCCAAAATTCACAGCCACAGGATCATCATTTAACACAGCTCGCCTTTGCATACTACGCACTCAAATTTCTCAATTTCTGACTTATCCTTCAGGAATCCTTTTATTCTCTACTACAGCGCTTACTCCCATGGTGCACCCAACATCGACAGATGCTACATCGAATCGAGTTAGCGCCCACACCCTTTCCACACACTGCACATGGGTATGCACCGCTCTTTTCCACAAGATGCGGAAATATATTTGAGCCAACCAGGCCAAGTGAGATATCTCTATTAGTCTAACTGGTAGAGTGACTGCCTCATAACCCAAGGGTCCCGGGTTCAACTCCCGCCCAGGACAAATTTTCGGGAGGCTATTTTCGCATCAAATGAAGTTGAGGTGTGTTGGTAAAATTGTCAAGATGGTTGAAAGTAAGATCGTAGCTCCACAACTCCTCTTTCGGGTATGGTGAAAAAAACTATTCCTACATTGGTCGGGTGTGGTAGTGTCTCCCTGGGGTTGCTACCGCTGTGTTGGTGTTGGTGAGAACAAGAAGGCCTCGCTTCATGTTTACTTGTTCTTGGCATCTGAGGGTAGGTGTCTCGGGGGTGTGTTGGAGGCTGGTACGGGCCAGAGGGGTGCACTGGAGCTGTGTTGTTGCTGTTCTTTATGGCCTTGTGTCGTGGAAGCTGGTGGGGGGTGATGAAAGCTATTCTTAGTCTGTGCATATTCAATTCTAGTAAATTATTCTTTATTTCATATAACGGATACATTGCACATGTATAGTCACGAGCATAAATGCTGCGACATCAACTAGATAACGTCAATTCCATCATCACAAGAAGTTTATACTAAGCTGAATAAAATCGTCTGACGGTCGCTAGAATGAAATGAAGAAATAATTGTGAGTTTGAATAAAAAGTTTAGCAATACCTTACGAGACAAAAGGGCAATCATTATCTGGGTGATGTCCCAGTATTTATGCTCGTGACTGTACATGAGATACATATTGTACAAAAGGCTATTTGGTTAAAATAATTAAATTGGGATACGGTACTCCAAGCACAAGCTTGGTCAGTGTATATTAAAAAAAAACATATATACAAAATTAAGTTTAAAATGGTCTTCCATCTGCTGCACAAATATTTTACATGTTCTTAATTTATATAATCATTATAATCTCATCACTATACTGTATAAAGCAGCAGCAGCAGCAGTAGTAGTACAGTCATGCTCTCGGTAACGCGCAGTTGAGTAATGCGCTTTTGTTCTTCCGCGGACACACAAAATACGAAAGCTCAGAATAACACGGAACATTTCAATGTACCGAGGAATGGACTCGACCCCGTGATGTCACGCTCAGCTTGGTTACGTCACAGTCGGGTCCGATCGGCTTCCCGCCCTCCCTCTCAGTTTGTTTATCTCTTGTCGATCCGCGTGTTCCTCAATATTCTAGGTGATTATAAGGATCTCTCCCTCTGTTACGTAACCATTATGCCTACCCTCGTTACAGTATTGTATTATAAGGATCTCTCCGTCTGTTACGTAACCATTATGCCTACCCTCGTTACAGTATTGTATTATAAGGATCTCTCCGTCTGTTACGTAACCATAATGCCTACCCTCGTTACAGTATTGTGTTATAAGGATCTCTCTCTGTTACGTAACCATTATGCCTACCCTCGTTACAGTATTGTATTATAAGGATCTCTCCGTCTGTTACGTAACCATTGTGCCTACCCTCGTTACAGTATTGTGTTATAAGGATCTCTCCCTCTGTTACGTAACCATTATGCCTACCCTCGTTACAGTATTGTGTTATAAGGATCTCTCCCTCTGTTACGTAACCATTGTGCCTACCCTCGTTACAGTATTGTATTATAAGGATCTCTCTCTCTGTTACGTAACCATTATGCCTACCCTCGTTACAGTATTGTGTTATAAGGATCTCTCCCTCTGTTACGTAACCATTATGCCTACCCTCGTTACAGTATTGTGTTATAAGGATCTCTCTCTCTGTTACGTAACCATTATGCCTACCCTCGTTACAGTATTGTATTATAAGGATCTCTCCCTCTGTTACGTAACCATTATGCCTACCCTCGTTACAGTATTGTGTTATAAGGATCTCTCCCTCTGTTACGTAACCATTATGCCTACCCTCCTTACAGTATTGTGTTATAAGGATCTCTCCCTCTGTTACGTAACCATTATGCCTACCCTCGTTACAGTATTGTATTATAAGGATCTCTCCCTCTGTTACGTAACCATTATGCCTACCCTCGTTACAGTATTGTGTTATAAGGATCTCTCCCTCTGTTACGTAACCATTATGCCTACCCTCGTTACAGTATTGTGTTATAAGGATCTCTCCCTCTGTTACGTAACCATTATGCCTACCCTCGTTACAGTATTGTATTATAAGGATCTCTCCCTCTGTTTACGTAACCATTATGCCTACCCTCGTTACAGTATTGTATTATAAGGATCTCTCCCTCTGTTACGTAACCATTATGCCTACCCTCGTTACAGTATTGTATTTTTACGATGTGTACCGTACCAGGAGGTCAAACGAAGGCCGAGTCCAATATTTGTAGTGTTTATTATTGTACACCGTATGTAAGGATGTAATTGTGGTTTATAGTTCAAATTATGTCTTTGGAAGTGATAACGTGGCCAAAACAGAGCTATTTCCTGATAATTGTCTTGTTTTCCTTCTCATATTCATTCAATTCTTCAAAACAAAATTGCTCCGGTTTAAGGGGAGGTTTTTAGTTTGGTTCCTAGATATCCTTCAAGCTTAGAATTACACTCCCCTTGAGCCCCTTTCAAGATAAATTTGTAAATTTTTCGGTAGAAAAATGCCCCGGCTGAAAGCCGGTTCCTCATAAATTATAGGCTCACTATCGCTCGCCAGGATTAATCGACACCTAAATGGCACGAAAGGTCTTAAAATTGACAGAAATGGGTTGAAAGTTCTTAAAATCGTCAAAATAATGGGGCAAACGTCTTAAAATTAGAAAAAACAATGGGGCTAAACATGTGGGAGAAAGGCGTCCAGAAAAAAATCCCTCAAGTGGATATCTCCCCTTAACACCCTGTACCATACAGGTCTCCCTCGATTCACGATTGGGTTACGTTCCTGAAAACCCCAATCTTATATAGAAAACCCAATCTTGTATAGAAAACCCCAATCTTATATAGAAAACCCAATCTTATATAGAAAACCCAATCTTGTATAGAAAACCCAATCTTATATAGAAAACCCAATCTTATATAGAAAACCCAATCTTATATAGAAAACCCAATCTTATATAGAAAACCCCAATCTTATATAGAAAACCCCAATCTTATATAGAAAACCCCAATCTTATATAGAAAACCCAATCTTATATAGAAAACCCAATCTTATATAGAAAACCCCAATCTTATATAGAAAACCCAATCTTATATAGAAAACCCCAATCTTATATAGAAAACCCCAATCTTGTATAGAAAACCCCAATCTTATATAGAAAACCCCAATCTTATATAGAAAACTCCAATCTTATATAGAAAACCCCAATCTTATATAGAAAACTCCAATCTTATATAGAAAACTCCAATCTTATATAGAAAACCCCAATCTTATATAGAAAACCCAATCTTATATAGAAAACCCCAATCTTATATAGAACACCCCAATCTTGTATAGAACACCCCAATCTTGTATAGAACACCCCAATCTTGTATAGAAAACCCAATCTTATATAGAAAACTCCAATCTTATATAGAAAACCCCAATCTTATATAGAAAACCCAATCTTATATAGAAAACCCCAATCTTATATAGAACACCCCAATCTTGTATAGAACACCCCAATCTTATATAGAACACCCCAATCTTGTATAGAACACCCCAATCTTGTATAGAACACCCCAATCTTATATAGAACACCCCAATCTTATATAGAAAACCCAATCTTATATAGAAAACCCAATCTTATATAGAAAACCCCAATCTTGTATAGAAAACCCCAATCTTGTATGGAAAAATCATATAGCAAGCCTTAAAATTAATGGGGGTAAATGGGGATACATTCTCGAACCAGCCAAAACACTAACGCAAACCCCTAAATGCAAACCCCTAAATGCAAACCCCTAAATGCAAACCCCTAATATCGTAAATCAGGGCATCGGATAGTGAGGGAGACCTGTACTTTATGGTATTTCTATGATGTGTACAATCGCGCTCATAAGTCATGTTTCGGCACCAAGTATGTTTTGATCAATAATTGGTATCAGCAATATCTAAGCTTCATTTCTTCATATCGAGTGAAATAAATATACAAACATGTTCCTACACTTACTCACCCTATTCAACATCTGACAGACATTAATACAGCACAGAGCGAGCCAAACGTAATGGCAGCTGAGACATGACTTATTAGCGCGACCGTACATTATGTGTCAAGGAAAGGGAACTTTAAGACTGGTGGAGATGAAATAGGGGACTTTGGGATATTGGCTTGGACAAAATGATTATTTTCCATAAGGTATGTTATTTCGGTACCGCGTTTTTCGGTAACACTGTGCTGTGAAAGGACGAATTAACTGCATTACCGAGAGCCTGACTGTAATAGTAGTATTTACCATATACAGTACAGGTACACTGTACAGTATACAGTATTCCCAATGTAAGCTATGGAAGCATTTATAATCCAACTTGAATAAAATGATAAAATATGTTATGATAAAATAACATAAGGGAAAGGTGAAGCTGAAAATAGCTTATGCCCCCCCCCCCCCCAAAAAAAAAATAAAAATAAATAAATAAAGGCATAACGGGTGGATGGGACTCGTTAGCCTTGGTCGGCAACCCATCTACGGGAGATAACCTTATAAAAATCCGGGTGGATGGGACTCGTCAACCTTGGTCGGCAACCTGTCTAGGGGAGGTGTGGTGGAGTGGTCTTGCCACTGGCCTGGTAATCCAAAGGTCCCGGGTTCAAATCCCGATGTATCAATGGGAAGATATTATTGGGATGGAATTTGTGCTGTACCTGGTATCAGTGCATTACCACAAGCCCACCGAAACGTCAATAAAATACCCTCAGTGTTCCTGATTAAATAGCACTGTATGATATTCCCATATTCAAAATATGCTATAGGGGTGCAATGCCTGGTGAGTTATCTGCTCACCAGGTGGCGTTGTGTGTGTGTAAGTGTGAGAGTCCGAGTGTAGGGGTGAGACAGTGAAGCACGGGAACGAGGTGGCTTCAGAGATGGGGTCGTTTCGGGCCATGAGTGAGCACCGTGCCTCATGTGAAGGCAAGATGGCAGGTGCTCGGTGTGCTCTACGTGCTTCACATGTCTCACTCCCTAGACTGGAACAAGACCTCAAGGGCTTCACTGTTCATTGTAAAGCGGGGAATGTTAAGGCTCTCAGCCTATGCCGAGAGGAAGTAAGTTGGAATATAGAAAAAAAAAAAAAAAAAAAAAAAAAAAAAATCAGTACTGCTATCTTGGGTGAAGTAGGGTTGTGGATGGATTAGCCGCACACCACTGTAGAAAATAGTGTTAAAAAATACATAAAAGGCCTCGGAGTCAGACGGACCCTAAATTGAGTGGTCAATCCTGTAAGTCCTTCAGTAAACTGGCATGGGTTGTCCCTCTTACAGGGGATAGGTTTGCTTGGGGGCACTTTGTGTATGGCCACCCCATTAAGGGGAGTAGGCATCTGGCAATACAGTAGATAGATAGATAGATAGATAAAAACAATAGCCTAATAAAATCAGCATTAACAAAATGAATCAGTCAGACTCATATTAGTATTTATGTGTTCAAAATGTGATCTAGGTATGAATGTGATCTATGTATGAATGTGATCTCTATACAGTTGTTGTGGGCTATGTACAGTATGTTGTGGGCTATGTACAGTATGTGTGTACAGTGTCGTTAAAAATTATAGTTATCACAGGTGCTAAGCTATTGATGCAGGTGTTCTTGTGTGTGTGTGTGTGTGTATGTACTTACTCTAGTTACTTACTCTAGTTGTATTGCGGGAGTGAGCATGCTCGTTATTTCCCGCCTCCTATATGTGTAGGTGTTATATGTATCGTTGGAATGGCTGTGGATGTGTGTAGTCGGTATTTTAGCCAATTGGCGACATCGGAAAACGAAGGCTTAGGGTGGATCTGTATGGTACCATTCTCACTATAGACGGTACCGTCTCGCCGAAGGCTTAGGTAGCCATCAGCTTAGGTGAACCATATGATACCCATCTCGCTTGTACCATTTTTGCCAACCCAAGATGGGACGTCACAACGTCGTCAACTTATTACAGGTACCTATTTACAGCTAGGTGAACTGAGGCTAACACATGAAAGGAGACAAGCCCAATTTGTCTCCGCCCGGCCGGGATTGAACCCCCGACCCCTCGTGTGTGAGACGAGAGCTCTACTACTAGGCTACGGGCTGTGCTGTGTGTGGTGTGTGTGTGGTGTGGTGTGGTGTGTTTGTGTGGTGTGTGTGGTTGTGTGTGTGTGTGTGTGTGTGTAGTTGTGTGTGTGTGTGTGTGTTGGTGTGTGTGTGTGTGGTGGATGTGTGTGTGTGTGTGTGTGCCTCACCTAAATTGTAGTATATAAGGATTTGAGCCTAACAGCTCGTGTTGTCCTGTACTCTCTCTCATACATTTATCCAATTTTGCTTTAAAAGTTTGGATATTTCTTGACTCCCACCACCTCCCCTCTTCCAACACTCAATGCTTCTATACGGGAACGCTGAACTTTCTTACATTCAGACTTACAGATAACTTTCCTCAAACTTACACAATCATGACCCCTGGTTCTTCCCTCGTCCCTCCACCACAAAATCTCCCTTGTCGATCTCTCAAAACCTTTCCCACACACTTAAAACAATCATGAATCATGTCACCTCTCTCTCTCATCTCCCTCAGCATTGGCAGATTAGCCTCTCGTGTGTGGTGTGTGTGTGTGTGTGTGTGATGAGAGAGAGGAGAGAGTGTGTGAGAGGAGAGGCAGTATTATTGTTTCAGAGATCTTAGATTTGTTATATTTTTTTTTTAGATTTTTTTTTATTTTTAGTGTTGTATTTTAAATTTTTCTTGGCCACCAACCTCCGCCATCTTGTTGCCACTGCTGATATTTAAACCCTCTCTTTTATGGGTGAGGGCTGGTCCTATCCGGAGTAAGGTTTTGCGCCCTCTACCCAAACTTAGCCGTTTCTGTCTGTCTCTCTTCCTGTACTGTACTACTTTTCCTTCTAGTTGGCTGGCGGAGATTGCATGATTGTGGTGGCACTGCAAGGGGGGGCGTATGGACGGTGTGGGGGCAGTGGCCGGGGGTGCAAGCCCATGGGCTGGAAAGAACCACTACCCAGAGTGCCCTCTCAGAGACAGATCTCATCTCATCCTGGCACCTTCGGGGGCTCCCGAGAATATCGTGCGGCTTCGGTTCAACCGGACTCGGGGTACTATTCGGCAAGTCAGGTCAGGTCAGGTGAAGGTTATTGAGGGATAAGCCTTTACAACCCGGGCACTCGTAGGCTACTTTTCGGAGAGTTGTTTTATATTATATTTGGTTCTAGTGTGTATGAAGGAGACAAAAGGCAGGTTTGTCTTGTGATTGAGTGTCTCCCCCAAAGCCAAAAGAGTGGACATAGCCTAATGCAAAGGGATGTTGGGCTCAACATGCCTGGACCATACCCAAAAGTGTAAAGCAGTCTAAGTCATAGGATGAAGAAAAGATTGATTGAGGGTGAGAGACGTTACAGAGTTCACTTGTTGAGAGAGGCGATGATGTTGGAGTGGCTTTATGTATGGCCATACCCATGAATGGCATTCAATCTTTATCTTCATCATCATCATCATCAGCCTGAGGTTAGTTCACTGCACAGACAAAGGCCTTCTCCCCAAACCGTTTCCATCTCTAACTGGTCAGATGTTAGCCCTGTTCCATCCCACCCCTGCAAACTTTGTGATGTCATACCTCCAATCTGGTTCTCTGCCTACCACCATTCTATAGCTCCCTCTCTTGTGTTCCCAATTCTAGTTGTCTATCTATCATCTTTTCTAGATATAGGACCTGCTCATCCCTGGGGGGGGGGGGGGGGGGAAACCCTAAATGGGCCTTGCTCCTTGGTCTCTGGGTCGTCTCTTAGGTGGTCTATATGTGTGGATTTTTTTTATTTTTATTATTATTATCATTATTATTATTTTTTTTTTTTCTGGTTGTTTCTGTTCGGGTTCTGTCCCAAGTCGGCCACTGCCCAGTTATTGGGGGTATGTGCTTGAGTACAGTAACAGTATATAGGTACATACATACATGGCATTATTATTATTTGTATTACTAACACCTTAGTATATTATTATTATTATTATTATTATTATTATTATTATTATTTATTACTTCTATTATATTATATATTATTAATCCGTTGTGCTCCTCCTCGATGGTGTTGGTGGATGGTGGAGAGGGGGAGGACTATGATGACGCCCTCATTGCTACCGGTCAGTAAACATACACACCATTTGCATCCTATTTCTTCATTCATTTATTTATTAGTCTTTTTTTAGTTTTTTAGGGTTGTTCCCTAAACCTTCATCAAGCCTAGAATAATAAAGTACCCCCAAGGATCTCCCTTTGCAGCGTGCTAAATCAGGTTTATGTTTTCTGGCCCAAGTGCAATTTTATTGTATTCACAAACCAGTCCTGATTTTTGCAACGGAAAAAAATCAAATAGGAAAAATGGGGATTGTGGCCCTCGAGTAAATAGATAGATAGATAGAATAGATAGATAGATAGATAGATATCTAGATAGATAGATAGATAGGCTTCTGCTAATTTACATATATATAAAATTATGTAATACCTGAGCTGGGTTGTCAAATATGAAAGCCAAGGTCCATTCTATATTATCTTTATAGTCTATATAACTGTCTTCGTGGCGCAAATGCATAAGTGTGTTGATTGTTTCGGTGTGAGCGTCCTGGGTTCGAATCCCCGGACTGTCACATGTGTTTGTTAATTTAATTAATCGGGCTTAGGAGTAAATTTGGTTGGTGGTGTGAACATAACAATTACTGTACTGTTATATGCAAAGATGTGAAATTATGGTTTATTGTTCAAATTATGTCTTATGATAGTGATAAAAAAGGCCAAACACAATGTTAATTCATGTAAGTTTTCTTGTATTTCTTTTCTATAATCATTCAAGTCTCTTAACAAGATTGCCACCGCGTGGACAGTTCTGTACCTGAAGGAGGTTAATGCAATGTACGGTCGCGCTAATAAGTCATGTCCCAGCTGTCATTTACGTTTGCGCATGCTCAGTTGCTGTCTTATTTATCTGTCAGATGGTTGAATAGGGTTGGGTACGTGTAGAAACACATGTTTGTAATATTTCCACTCTATATGCGAAAGAAGCTTAGATATTGCTGATACCAACTATTGATTCAAACACATAATTGGTTGCCGAGACATCACTTATTAGCGCGATTGTACATTGGACTCCTTGATCATGGATAAAAACATGGGTATAGACACCATTTTTTGTTTTGGTAGAAACACTTGGTTGTAAAGATAGTTGGTTTTTCAATTTTTGGTTCATGTGGCGATAGCTATTAACATAAATGCAATTTTAAAGGACTCCCTTATCCAGATTTTTGCGGACTTTTGATATGTTATATTTGGGGGTTTTCACAAGTCAATACAGGTGATATAAAATTTTGTTTGTTGAAAAGGTGGTTTGCTAGGTTCCAGTTGCATTTTGACCGGATTGTTCTATTAGTTTATATGATTATTATTATATTATTATCATTATATCATTCTATTTTGAGAACTATACCCTAACCGGACTTGTATTTTGGGGGTTTTCTACAAGGTCAATACAGGTTGGAAATCATTTTGTTTGCAATTGTGACAGGCTCAGTTACACTTTGACTGGACTATTGAACATGAACAGAAAGCAATGGTATTCTACTCTGTCAAATCCTTTAACCCTCTGTTCTAGCGGGGGTGGGCCTCTGTGGCCGTTTTGGGCATTTCCGGGCCGTTCTGACTGCTATATCAACCATCAGTATGAAAGGAACTGTTATTGCGCCGGAAAACTAGGTGGAAATCGCTACACCAATGGACAGCCACATAACAGCTACGTAGCACTCGTGGAGCCACTGACAGTGTTACCTCGAAGATGGAAGTAAGTTAGCTGATTTTGCTTTCCCCTTGCCTCACTTTAGCGAACTATTGGTTACACTGTCATCCTCACGCGCGGTGGGAGGAACTGGAAGTTAGTGTGGGCCGGGATTGGCCACAGATGTCGGAACGCCGTATGGATCATTTACTATCCCACCCATTTTTCTACTCGATTTCCACCCTTTTTTCACCCGTTGTTTTGCCAACAATTTTTTCAAACTCGACTTATGGTTGCGCGCCGCTCCTTTAAGGGTGAAGGGGGGGATGGGCTATTCATTTTCTTATTAACCTAAGAAAGTGGCCAGCATGGGGGGTAATTAGAAACGTCCGCCTGTGCTGGACGATTATTTGAAGCTGTTTCCATGCGTTTGGATGGTTCCAAAATCGGAGATACAGGCCGACGGAGTTATATAATGTATGGGTGAGGCAACCTGCTTTCCCGCCCAATTTCCCCCAAGGCCACTGAGACACAGTCGATCGCATACTCTATCCTCTCTCTCTCTCTCTCTCTATTGCACTCGCTTGCTAACAGAGATGACAATGCCCCTGCTTGCAACTCGCTAATGTTAGCACAATAAATATACCTCAGAATAAGGGAAACGAACACGGAAAAAAGGAGGAGTGATAAATGAAGGAGGGGGAGGAAAGTGGGGGAGGGCACGGTGGGGAGCGGGAGAGTGGAATGATACGTGGGCAGGGAAAAGGGGCAAATTTTTTAGGTGTTTTTTTTTTTTTGGCACCCGATGGGGTTACACTTCTACGTGTTTTTTTTTCCACCCCCCGGGCTTGTATTACCCAATGACGGTCGAACCGACCCGGGCGAAATGGCTGAAAACCGTCTAGGCCTGGGGGGGGGGCTACAGTAGTTATGTTGATTTTCACTGCTAGAACTTTCCCACTCATCTATAAATCCGTTATGCGGTTTTCAATCTGTCTTTTGGCATTGAGTAGAGGCTCTGTAAGTCTAACTTGTTCAGTTGTGATGATCGATTTCAGGGTGGAGCCAATATTGCAGAGATGTTGCCAAAATGGGGGGCTTTTTATAGACACTAATTGCGTCATGACGTCAGAAACAAATAACAATGAGGAGGTGTTCTTCTTCTTGTTTTCGGAGGTTGCGGTGACGAACGCCTTGGGGTTGTTGACATAAGTAATATCGCACGGCGTTCAGGAACAAGCTTAATTAGGCTATTAAGCGCATGCCTTAGCATAAGGTCAAACATACAGGGGTAGCGGGCCCACTTCTCGTGCTGTCCTTACCTAAGGCCAGACCGGGTAGGAAGGGTTTATAAAGTTGATTTTTTTTGTCTCTGACTCTTCAGAGCCATCCCGCAGTCCGCCGGGGGAATATCTTAAGAGTCTTCCCGCAGTTCCAGGGTTAATTCAACGTTTTATTATTATATTTTTTTTTAGTATTGTGTTTGATTATTGTTTTTTTTTTTTCCCCTCCCTAGACCTCCATCAAGCTTTAAAAAAAAAAACACCCCAAGACAAAGTCAAGATAAATTTGCACATTTTTCGATAGTTAAATGTCCAGGCCGAAGGACGGTTCCTCCTAAATTACAGGCTCGTCAGAAAAAAATTGACAACTAAATGGCACGAAAGGTCTTAATATTGACAAATAAATGGGGTGAAAGGTTTAAAAATCGCCAAAGTATTGGACCGAACCGCCTAAAATCTGAAAACTAATGG